>PNEQ01014948.1:0-14027 GCA_003012365.1 Medauroidea extradentata
TCTCCTTCCCGGCCTGCACCGCTCTCCATCACCAATTCACCGTGCCACCCAGCAGTCCTCATTTTCGCTCCCCCTCATTATTACCGGCCCACTAGGACACATTGTTGTCGGTATGGGTAATTGTATGCAATGATATGTCATGTTCTACTCAATAAATTGGCACATGTAGCCTTTCAATATTTTGGTCGGGGCTGGAAGATACTTTCGGCCCCCTTTTAAAAAAAAAAAAAATAAAAAAAATCACTTTTTATTATACTACTGTTTATGTTATGTGGAAGAATGAGAAAAAACTGAAAATGTGTGCAGGTGTTCAGTTTAAAATAGTACATATTTTTTATTTTGTTTTCTTTGTTAAAAATGTTTCATAGCAGGAAATGTAAATGATATTTCTTTTCTTCCGTAGGGGTTTTACATTCAGTGAATTACTTGCAATACTTAAAGACGACGACATGAAGGCAACAATAGTTTCCTTTCTCAAGATGAGGTTTCAATTGCAATACAACCTCCAAACAATTCAACCCAAGCACTTATGGACGAGGACTCTGGGGACGAAGATATTATTTCTGCGAACAACTTACCCGGCTCTCAGCTAGGTGCTGAAGCAGAGCTTATGAATACAACACAGTCTCCAGCTGCAGTTTCCAGTGCACTCGGAAAAGAAAAGTGTTTTAGAAAAACTTGTGGTGTGACAGTGATCTTGAAATTCGTGAATATAAGTGGACAGACATGTCAACTGTTCATAATCAAGTTTCCCCAGTAGAGTAATTTGAATACTTTTGATGATGTAATACCCAAGCTTGTAACTCAAATAACACAAGTATGCTGCTAGCAAGAACAAACTTGGTGACATTTGCAGCGAAGAAGTGAAGTGGTTCATTGGAAATGTCTTTGAATGTTTCATGCAATATGGCAAAATGACAAACTTGTTGTGGACATACACCATTGCAATATTATGTCGTCCCAGATATCTTTTTCTTAGTATCTTTCTAAGATTTCTGGGACGACATAATATTGAAATGGTGTATATCCACAATAATACAGCTTGTGCTTCGTTGGAGCTTTACTCTTGTGTGATTACGTTTCAGTTCCTAGAAGAAGACTTTACTGGGAAGAAAGTTCTGACACACACAACATGATTGTCTCAAATGCTTTACCTCGGGACCGGTTTGAGTTTATAATATAAAATTTTCATTGTTGCGACAGTGAAAACTTAGATGTTGGCGATCGGTTCACAACATTTCGAGCACTATTCACAATGCTGAACTAACGATTTCAGGAATTCACACCGCACAGTGAGAAGCAGAGTGTCGACGAAGCTACGGTTCCTTATTTTGGATGTAATGGCTGCAAGCAATTTATCAGAGGTAAGCCATTAAGGTATGCCTATAAACTGTGGGTTGGTGCTACATCTTTTGATTACATTATATGGATAGAGCCATATCAATGTGCCAGATCTGTAATACTTGAACAGTACAGGTCTTTTGGCTTTGGGCCAACTGTCGTTTTACAATATGCAGACACTCTTTCTTGTTTGTACGAGTTTCCATACCACATTTTCTTTTACAATTTTTTCACTACAGTTCTTCTTCTTTATGAACTGAGAAAGAGAAAAATGAAAGGAATATGTAGTATGCCAGACAACAGCTATTAAAAATGTCCGTTAGAAACTACTGCTTGCATGAAGAAAAAAGAGCAAGGAAGATACGATTCAAAAGTTACAGAAGACAAAAGTGTTGTCATAGCAAAGTGGCACGATAACAGCATTGTCATTGCAGGGTCTAATGTCGATTCAGTAAATCCGTTACACAATGTATCACGATTTTCAAGAACACAGAAGAAAACTGCGACAGTTCCACAGCCACATTGTGTTTGTGCATATAACATTGGAATTGGGGTGTCGACAGAAGTGATGAAAAACATTAGCCAGTATCGCATTAACGTTCGCGGGAAGAAATGGTAGTTTCCTCTTATTGAACATTTAGTTAATGTTGCTGAACAAAATGCATGGCAATTTCACAAAGCAAGCTATCTGTCATTTCGGAGGAGGATCGTCCTTGCACTGTTGGAAAAATTGTGGATGTTATCCTTGGTTATGGAGAAGAATTTGTAAATTTTGGAACGACGATGAAAGTTGTGGCGGACGATCCTTCTGTTTTCGTGCCACCATTGTAACTAGCGCAACTTCCCTTGCAGTGATTACCTACAGAGCAAGGAAGAGCATCGACTGTTTCCAGTAAATCAAATGTACTCATGGGACTGATAATGAAACTCGACCCAATCAACTGGGTCATATAAGAAAAGTAGTACCGTATGTCTAGTATGGATTGATGTAACTTCCACTTAAAATTGTATTTCTTAATTATGGAGAGGGTTGTAATATGCCTCTGGTTTATTCCTAAAAGAATGACTTCATTTAGGTAAATGTTATATTGCTGTGTGTTATTATTAAGTTAATTAGTAATACATTTAATTCATATAATTCAGGTAATGGCGCCACACCAATATTATATACAAAATGAAGGAATGTAAAATTAAAACTATATATATGCCTATTGTAGATACAATTTTAGATTACGTTTGAAAAAAAATTAATTGAGCATTTGAGAAACATAAGTACATATTTGGGCAAAAATGAGTTACCTATAACATCAGCTTGTTGGAGGGTAGTTCTACATGTCTGTAAATAATCACATAAGTCCACACATTCATTGCAGAGATATAGACTTTTGTAGTCGCTGTGTATTAGAGAAACAACATAAGACCACCAAGAACAAAATATGCTTGATTCTCGTATAGTCATAGATAAAGTGTTTGTTAAAAGGGCTCACACCAGAATGCTCTGTTGCATGTTGACATATTTCTCTATGGTGCTGTATTAATGTGGTTACAACACATTTGACGAAATATACAGGAGGTTTGTTTTGTTGTGCGTAAATAATGGAACCTTCCAGTGATGACGGATTTGATGGTGACAGTAAAAAGCGCAAGAAAGGGTGTCGAAATACAATTCGATACAAGTCACAAAAAATAAAACGAGCTCGTGTTAAGTGTGAAGCATATACCAGTTGGAGAGGAAAAGAAATCCCTGCAAAAAAAAAACAGGGTGGAGACTGCAAGTAAGTTCAGAATTTTGAATCCATAAAACTACAAGTAATTAATTATTTATACATTTGTTTCGGAAATGTGTATTAACATCTGAAACATCCATAGCTATGCTACTATAGGTTATATGAAATTCTGTGTAGTTCCAGCCCATGAAATAATACATTTATATTCATAGATGTGTTGTATACTTTTTGTATACTTCACTTGCCAAGCTTTGTCTTCTGAGATTTTTTTAGGCATTAACCAGAATACCATCACTGTTTTATAAGACAACATTTGCACATAGGTACATTATCAGCATCAGCATGAAAATAAAATAAAACAAAATACTGTGATGCACAATGTGTTTAACTTGTCAGGTTTCATATTCAAACGAAGTTGCAAAAACTGATGTTATTTTTTGCTTTGTTGCAGGTGCAGACAACAATGTTTCTCTCTTATATCTCCACCCTAACTGAAAGAAATTTTCAACAAATTTACAAGTTTGGATACAAAAAATGAACAAGATTGTTACCTCCAGAGCCTTATATCCACGAAAATGGTGATGCGACGTAGACGTCGCATTTGAATGGATGTTTCTTCAAAACCGTGGAGAGGATGTACATATGTATACGAGATATCAACATCGTCAGGAAAACATCAAGTATGTAAAACAGCTTTTTGTAATATACACGCTATCTCGGGGGAACGTGTTCGTAGACTTTGTAAGTTGCTTTCTGACAGTTAAAAGTCCACATGACAATCGAGGGAAGTCAATACCAGGTAATATCAAGTCAGGGTTGGTAATAGATGTTATAAAGCAGCATATATCATCGTTCCCAGTGAAAGTATCACACTACAGTAGTAAAGAATATCCCTACTTGTGCGAGAAGCTAGATGTCAAGATCATGTACTCACTCTTCCAAGAGAAATACCCTGAAATGACAGCTGCAAACTATCGCTTCTATCTGAAAGTTTTCAGAGAGCATTTTTCTCAGTCCTTTGGACAACCCCAGGTTGATACATGTGCTACTTGAGAGGAGTTGGACGTAAAACTCAAAAGCCTCTTTTTAAACCAAATAGCAAAGTAGCAGAGGCAGAAAAATGTGTGCATTTGCGTCGGGCTAAGAAATTTTCTGCGAAGATTAAGGAAATCGGTGACATAGTCAAACCTGATGAAACAGGCGATTTGGGAGCCATTTGCATAGATTACATGCAAAATCTTTAGTTATCTTGCATTCCAGTACAGGAGGTTTTTTACCTGAGACAGTTAACCATCAGTGTTTTCTGCACACATAACCTCAAAGATGACAATGCAACATTATTTGTGTACCATGAGGGTATTGGAACAAAGGGGCCTAACGAGGTTTGTTCATTTGTATTGGAGTTCTTGAAAACTACATTGAATGGAGTCAAAGAGTTGTACATATTTTCTGATGGATGCAGCTCACAGAATAAGAACCATACATTCATTAGAATGCTGTCAGCTTTGACATCGCTGAACGTGTTTAGACACATTGACCACTACTTCCCAATAAGAGGACACTCTTTCCTGTCCTGTGATAGGGATTTCGCAGTACTCAAAATAAAAATCAGAAAGTACGACAGAGTGTACACCATAAAGGAGTATGTTGAGATGATAGTAACTTCATCATGCAAGAGAGCCTTCAGTGTTGTAATAGCAGATTCCACAAGCATTCTCAACTTCAAGAAATGGTGGCCTAAGTATTTTAAGAGGAGCGTGCTGTCACAAGAGTCCTATGGAAAATCTGTGCCTAAAGACCAGAAAACAAGCTTCAAGCCAAGCCAGTTCATTCATTTTAGTTATACAAGTGACAATGCTGGAATGGTTGAGGCACGACCCTTTATCGATTCATTTGTCACACGCCATTTTAGTGTTCTAAATTGCACACATCTTACTGATCTTGTTCTTCCAAAAACATGGCATATCCTGCAGGTTGCATTCCTATCAACCAGAACAAAATTGATGACATCCGCAAGTTAAAAAACTACTTGCCACACACAGAAGATTGCCAGTCCTTCTATAATGAGTTATTCTTGTGGCCAACACGTGCAACAGAAGAACCAGAAGACCAGCCTAATTATTAATACACCAACATAAATTTTACCACACATTTTTTTGCAAGATTGGTGCCTTTTGAAGAGAGACACATGTCTTATTCATACTATTAAAGTGCAATATGTTCATATCTATCAATGTTAAAGTTCAGTATGTGTTGTAGTAGGCCACAAAGGCAAAGGACAGTACAACTACCTGCATTTACACAAGGTTATATCATATCAGCAAGATTTGTGCATTTTTCAAAGGGGGTGTATGCATTATTATTTATATTAATTGGTGTTATTTTGTTTACATTTCAGGACAAATATTACGATATTACTTTTCGTATATAACTAAATATTCAATGTGGAATATTGTGACTGCCATACAGCAAAAACAGCAAATTCAGAACTATGTATTTTATTGGGAATTTGAGAAACAACATAAGTCCAGCAGTTTTAAATATTTTTCTTGCAGTAGTTGTAAAAACTATGTTATTCTTTCTGATCTTAAAGAGTTGTACATTCACCTTGTAATACATTTATAATATCCCAAATACACATTCTGATACTTGCTATTGCCTATTAAGTTTTTTTCACTTTCTCTAAAAACTATTGCTTGTGACTTATGTTGTTTCTCAAATGCTCGATTCGAATGTATTCACTATTTAGCGGCTTCATTTGCTTCTCTTATTGTAATGTTTATATTTTTACTTGATTGAAGGACAATGTTGTATCATGCAGCCTTAATGTGAACAAATTATACTATTTTTAATAATTAATTCAAAAGTGTACACATTTCTAAGGCACATAATTATGGGTAGTATTTTAATTAAGGACGGTTTTGTTTGTTTTGTCCATTTTTAGTACATATAGTGCTGTGTCCTTTTACCTAAATTATAGTATCAGCTGTGTAATTAGTTACAATTGTAGAAGCTTAATGACCCATTTCTGTATTTGTAGTTCGTATTACACAACCGTTTTACCAAACAGGTTATCTTCCAAAGGAAAGATGTGGGGGTGATACAAAGAGTACGAGACTTCATGCCAAGAAAGAAAGTGTGATGAAGTTTGTAAATAAACTTAACTGCAGCGAGACACTATGCTACATGAACAAAGCTGGACGGAAATACCTGTTGTCTGGGTTGAACACAGAGAACTGTAAAAAATACACTGAAGTGAAACTGAAGACGATCATCAGACGGTCAAAGAAACATACTTCCGATACATATTCAACAGGAAATACAAATTAGGCATTGGCACATGGCACATCAAGAATTTACGTTTGCTCTAATTGCTTGGAATTAAGTAAAAGAGTCAAGGTATATCTCACTGAAAAGGAAAAAATTTACTTTTTTTTGACAGGGTTTACGGAGCAGCAGTTTTTATGACCTACTAAAAGACGATGATGCAAGTGATAGTGTCGTACGATTATCAGAAGAACCAGCTCTTACAACAACTTTCTGATCAGGCAACATATTGGTATTCACGTCAGCTTTATTTTGAACAATTTCTGTGTGGTTCAAGGCAACTAAATCCCGATAGACGAAAGAAAGTGTGGTATCATATGGGTGAGCAGAAAACGAATATCGCAAAGGTGCCAATTAAGTGTCGTCTTGCTTGTATGATTTTCTAAATTCTGTCGACATACGACCTTATAGTGTTGTAAGACTAGTGAGTGATAAATGTGCGGGACAAAACAAGAACACGAAATTGATCAGCATAGTTAGCCATTGATTTTTTAGTGCACCAGCAAATGTTAAAGAAATGCAACTTTTATTTCCGAATACAGGCCACAGTTTCATTACCATCAGGCCGTATATTCGGGAATATTGGAATAGACGTGAAGAATATGGAGACTATTGCATATGTATATCACGATTATTGAGAGGTTTGCTTCTGTTAAAAGATTGGGGACAGACGTCGTGTATTCTGACTGGAAGCCCTGCAGAGAGAAACATCAAGTCTGCTAGAAATTGGCATTTGGTATCGAAACATGCAAAAGGGTTTTCATGACTCAGTCCGAAAACTGTAGAAACATTCTGATACAAGGAGACACAACATACAGAACAAAGCTTGGATATGCCAAGAACATTACTAAACTTGGTAAAAGTTTGACATCATAACTACCAGCAGTAATATGTAAAGGCTGTTCCGTAGAGCACGAAAAGAAATCGAACGTAGACACACTATTAAAGAAACATTATGAACATGATTTGAGGTCCCACAACTTCCTAACCTTCTATCAACAGGTCGTAATTAATGCTGAAGAGGTTGCTGATGACGACAATGATGTCGAGTTCTGTCTACAAGCACAGGAATTGCAGATATTAGTCATTTGAACAGTTTGGACATTTTTAAAATGTGTGATCAGCATTTTTTAACTTAACATTGTGTTGTTTTTCCTTAAACTTATTACTATCGGTATGTTGTGAGCTAAAGATAAAACATTTAGAAGTTATTGTTTAAAAAGTAACATTATCTTATTTATGTTGGTGCATAACTCACATTCTCCATGATTGTGTTGCAAAAATGACATTATCCACACTTTAATGCAATATTTCACATGCTTACTGTAACTTACTTTATAATTCCTTTTAGGAAAGTGTTGTGATTTTCCGAACTAATTTATCATGTACCCAAAGCTGTATTTCGTAGCGTGTATCACTATGCAAGCGCCTTCCGCATATAGCCAAAAGTTGCAAAAATTGGAGAATGTCAGTTTTGCATTTAGACCTCTCACATGTGTTACCTTGTGCATATAAATGCCCAACCTGTGCGTGATACTCGTAACAAGAATTTTATCAACAAATATGAAACAAACTATTTGAAACACAAAACTGGAAATAGAACACGGCTCTTTGAAATAAATGTACTTTACACTGATTTTGCAATACATAAACAAATTAAATTATATAAGTTTCAAATGAGGTTGTGTCATTTCCGATCTCTCCTCTAAGTAGCCTACCACAAGTCATTAAGTAAATCTATTTCATTAAATTCTCTGCCTTACTGAAAATGATGACATAAAACACTTGTTCTGAAAAGTGAGTTCTGAAAGTGTATGTGAACTTGTAAAATCCTCACAAATGCCTCATCACTGCAGTTGTAACAACCAAACTTGTCAGAGAATGTAACCACAAAAATCAGTTTACAAGGCACCATGCACAGTTTAATAATGTTCTTGTTTACCACACACCACTGCCTTTAATTAATATTACGTGCTATGTTGTGTCGACACACTTCATGTTTCCATCTGCAAATGTATTCCACAGCTCAGTAGTCAAAAAACTCCCCTACCTTAGCGTACCTGTGCAGTGTTTGTACGTCTGATCATCGTGGGGGACTGCTTCTGAGTTAACAGGTCTGTTTCTCGTCCACATTTAAAGGAGTTTGGTGGCTACTTACAGCTCATTATTTCAATGTTTGTGCCATAGCTGACCTCCATCTTGAGGCAAAAGAATGGTGTGTTGATAGAAGTTTTCAAATATATTGGATGTCCAGAAACAACAGCATAATACGCACACTATGCGAATCCTGGAATAAATTGGAGACGAAAATGTTAGTGGGCATAAGTTGCACAACATACATGCACAATGTGTAGTTAGCAAGTGTCCTCTTACGCGCCGTAGATATTTCACTTATCTTACTACTATTGTTCTGGCCTGCATATTATGGGCGCAGGTTAAAATCCCGAGCAGTCTAAACATGAGTATACATTTTCTTGACGTAACATACGTAAAATACCACCTAGAAGTAGTGCTCAAAAGGAAACATTCAGGACTTTATCTTTGCTGTGTTGCCACAGTGTGCATGTAAAATGTCGTACAACATTTGCCCATTACATTTTCGTCTCCAATCCCAGGGTTTGTGCGGTGTGCTTATTAAGCTTTTGTTTCTGAACATCCTGAGTAGTTCTGCATTTAAATCTACTTTTCTCTAGGTAAGACTGGCTAATGATATTATGTGTCTGACTGTATGTACTAGACGAGTAACTCTTAAACCTGTAGACCTAATTTCATCAAACTAGGTAAACAGGCAGTAATGTGACTTGAATTTGGTTTATTTAATCATTATGTCATGTATAATTTCACATTCGCAGTGGTTGCTATCTGCATCTAGGTAAGTCAGTACGTGAAAATACTGTCCAACTGCAGAAATTGATAAGTTAGTAGGACTAGTAAATGTGATACTAGATAAAAACCTCCTATTGCTAATATCAACAGACAACACATGTGTCAATTTACAAACCTTACCCACCTCTATCTGTGTAAATTGAATCATTTGACCTTGCGAGTTTATATGAATGTACATGCATATATAAACAACACACCAAGGCCGTCCCTAGTGTAACGCTCTGCACGACAAACATTCCAGTGCCTACGTGATTTTCATTAGAGGCCAAAAATTTAGTGAAAAAAAAAGTTAAATTTCAAAATACTTGTTTGAATGGAGCGAAATACATTCGTGGACACAATTAAACCATTACTTTTACAAAAAGCGATTTGAAATCGAAAAAAATGGCCCAATCGACTTGAAATTCCCTGAGATAGTGTAACCAGGTCTCAAGTTTACAATTTTAAGTGAATCTGGTCGATTCCGACTGGATCTCGGGTGTGGCAATGCTCCAACTGCAGAAAATTGGAAAATGTCGTTTAAGTTTTGATTAAACGAGCCTTTCTTTGCGTGGTTTTGGCATCAGCCTGAAAAACTTAACAGAGCACCAAATGACAGGTAAAGGACCACCTCTGACAGGATTTTCAGGGCACTTCTTTCAGTAACTGCAGAGAAAGGCTCATTTAAACAAAACTTAAGTGACATTTTCCAATTTTCTGCAGTTGGAGGGTTGCCACCCCCGAGATCCAGTCGGAATCGACCAGACGCACTTAACATTGTAAACTTGAGACCTGATTACACTCGCTTAGGAAATTTCAAGTCGATTGGGCCAATTTTCGATTTCAAATAGCTTATTTAAAAAGTGACGCTTCAATCGTGTCCACATGTATATATATTCATTTCAGCTAACAAATTATTTTGTTAGAGGAAAGTACCCAAAACCGGACCCCTCCCCCTAAAGCAGACCTCTGGTCTCCTGGCTCTGCAGTCTCTCCTTACCTCTAGTGGTACTGAGCGTAAATAGTAGTCCAGTACTCTGCAACACTGTAGCGGAGCGCACACGTCGCCCACTTTGCTTGTTATGTATTCGGCCGCCATTACGTGTTCTAACAATTGAAAAAGTTTTTTCAGTTGCGACATTATTCGTCATTTCACCTAGATATAGGCAGATAAGCCATTGGTCCTATATTTATTCTTAAATCGTAAGGTGAACTGTAAACATTTATCACCAAACAATTTGATTTAGTTGCTTCTTTAAAATATTAAGTTAAACTGTACGCAATAGTTGTGCAAACTGGACCCCCTTCAGTTGCCTAAACCGGACCTCTTATCTTCTCGCGTAGAATGTTTGCTTCTTTTTGTGTATGCTCTTATCGTCTCGGAATTTTGTTGCAGAATTCCAAGAGGATAATGGGGAAGATTGATCAGAGGAAATGGAGTCCATCTAAAATGACTAAAGCTATTTACGCAGTTCGGAAAAAGACGACGTGATAGAAGAAGGCTTCTAAGCCGTTTCAAGTTCCGAAAAGCACACTAATGAGATTGTCTAACATGAAGTACGGTTCTCCTGAAGAAGCAGCAAAACCGAAAAGAGGCAGACCTACAGTTTTGGGTAAAGATCTTGAATATGAGCATGTTCACTATTGTCTTGCTTTGGAAACTTCGTTTTTTGGTCTTACTTGTAATGACTTGCGAAGATTGGCCGTACAATTGGCAGAAAAAAATAACATTGAACATCCTTTCAAATACGAAATTGCTGGAATAAAGTGGGTACGCCTTTTTCTTAACTGCCGCAAAAACAAATCGTCAGAAAGGAAGCCTACTGGAACATCGTACAGGAGGGCTCTTGGGTTCAGCAAAAAAAAAAAAAAAAACACAGAATTTCTATAATGTTTTGGAAGATATTTAGGAGAAAGATAAATTTACTCCTGACTGCATTTACAACATTGATGAGAGTGGCATTACTGTGGTGCAAAGTAAAGTAGCACAAGTAATTGGTCTTAGGGTAAAAAAAGGTAGCTGCCTTAACATCAGGAGAACATGGGGCACTTATAAAGATTGTTGCTGGTGTGAATGCTTGTGGCTCATTCGTGCCCCCTTTAGTAATTTTTTCGAGGGAAAATATGAGCGAACAGTTGAAAAAAGGAGCTCCACCAGGAACAATCTTTGCAGCTCACCCTTCAGGGTGGATCCAAATAAACTCTTTCACTCAGTGGCTTCGAAACTTCATCGAATTTGCCAATCCTACAAAGGATAAACCTGTGCTGTTGCTCTTGGATGGCCACGTTAGCCGCACACAGAATATTGATCTGATCGACTTAGCAATACCAAATCATGTTACCATAGTGTCACTGCCACCACACTCCTCACACAAACTGCAACCGTTGGACAGAAGTTTCATGGCCCCCTCTAAGTTTATTACAGTGAGGTAATCAGGCAGTGGTTAAGACACAATAACGTGCTGTCACTGCTTTTGATGTAATGGAATTGTTTGGCAAAGCCTATATAAGACGCCAAATAGCTCAAATAGCAGTCAACAAATTTAAAGTAACGGGCATATATCCCTTGAACAAGAAGTTGTTCTGTGATGCTGAATACATTGAAGAGGCAAACAAACAACGAGACTCCTTTTCTATATATCTGTGTTAAAGAAACAAACAGCAGTAAATCAGAATTATTTAGAGAGCAGAGAAGGGTGTTACACGGACGAGCCTCGCGTTGTTGTAGTGTTTGACCCAAATCAACCATCAACGTCTGCGGCAGGTCAGGGTGTTCATCTGTCATCACCTACACTTGAAGACACTCAAGGTTCCACATCTTCTAAGACAAGCCCGTGTGACTTCACTCCCATCCCAAAAATCAAAAAGAGGACCTCGAACAGAAGATGAAAAGCCTGCAGTTCTACGATCATCACTTCTACGCCTTATAAAGCCCAATTGATGGAAGCAAAAATAGGTAAAGTAAAGAAGTCATCAAGGAAGCTGAACATTAAGTACGGAATCGTACTCAAGAACGCAAAAGCAAACGTGGCCGGGGACGTTATTCAGCAATAGAGCCATCAAGAAAAGGAAAAGCGTTCGTGAAAAAGCACCTAATTTTTTTAGAAAAAAGTGAACGAATCAAGCACTGAAGATAAAAACAGCGTGTCCTCTGAAACGTCTGAATTGGAGATTCTCCCGGGAGTCTCCCCATCCAAAGATGATGACGCTTGTATGTTTTGTGACAGGAAATTTTCGGAGGATTCTAAAGGGGAACTTTGGGTAATGAGCGTTATGTGCTTACTGTGGGCCCATGTTCATTGTGCTGGGGCTGAAACGGATGTCTACATATGCGATTTTTGTCGCTTAACTAAGTAATTCTGTTGTGTAGGGGGTTGTTTGGAGCAACGATAGAGTATAGATTTGTCAATCACGCGGTCGTGCGGGTTTGTGGTGTCCGTCGCGCTCGGCACTGCATTCCTGGGGGTAGCTAGGTCACCCTAACTACAGTGAAGAACCAAGCGTGTTCCATTCACACCCATTTAATACATCTCACAGGACAAGACCCTATCGTGAGTGCCGCCTCTCCCGAACACGTCATGACACACTCGTTGCTGGTTACCAACTGTCCCGCCTCCAGGTCCGAAGACACGAAGGAGTGGGGGCAAGGCGGGAGAGACGCTAGGCAAGCGGGCTGACCACGCACACAAGCTACTGTTGCCGAGCGCCGATAACCAGCAGATATACTCAGGGACTCATAGACGTACATATACTTGGTTCAACATAGCTAACCCTTACAATCACCCTCCTCTTCGAAGAGTGGAGCCCAGCGACACTCACGAGTTACAAGAAAATTCTAAACATGAAACACTTGAACATAAACAGATACAAAAGTCACTTACTTTCTCCAGCGACCTGCTCGCTAGAGCTCGGCCAAACTACTGTAACGTCTGAAGCTGGCAGTCCTTTAAAGTCCTTTAGACTGTCTCTTATTACCTGAGCCAGATAGTACTTCTTAACTACAATTAACATTATACACACTAGAATTACAAGAACAATTATGAAACAAGAATTTATCACACTAAGCACTGGATCATAGTGGTCCTCAGACTTATTTACAAGATGCACTATCTGATTATACGGTACACTATAGTCGTTATTTTGCAAATACTGATCAATTTCTGAAAGTACATCTCCATTCAAAGTAATGTTATTCAACTGTAATTCAATTATTTTTCCAGGATGTGTGTTTGACTGAAATTCTGGAATATGCAAAACAGGATGACTAGCATTTACATACATGACATCTGAAACTGTGGCAAGAGCTTTAAAACTATTTGAAACCAGATCACAATGAATAGCGTTTTCAATTAATCCATTTCCAGATACTGACAAACTTACAGGGGGCAAAGTGTTTTTAGTGCTTCGACATACAAAAGTAATATCGATAGGATTGACTACAGCATATAACCATGTAACATGAGCTCTTTTCAGAAAAGGTTTACTCAATTTAATAATATTGGAAGAACAGAGATTACTGATATTTTTTTCCAAAAAACAAAGCTGTTTCACAAGATGGCTCACTTCTTTTTTAAAGTTACTGTAAGCATTACTCAGTTGTTGTAAAGCAAGACCAAAATTTACATCATAACTACTGTTATTATCATGAATACTAGAGTCGTTTTCATGAACCTCATGTACTAAATCTAACATATTCCCTAATAATTGACATTCTTCAGACAGAGCAGAAATGTTAAAACTAACTACCACTAAGTACTCACTGTCGGA
>PNEQ01014949.1:0-14025 GCA_003012365.1 Medauroidea extradentata
ACACAAAATTTAAATGTTGCAGTATGTTTACTAATTTTTGAGTTTTTCATCATATTGCTTTCGTTGGCATTCTTTTCTGTGTGTTCTAAAATCCTAGGATAACTCCTCCCCCTACAGCCCTTGAGCAAACATTTCTGTTATCAAAATATACACTAAAGGAAAGTAGGCTGATTAGTTCTGTATAGATCTACTTGTTATAATATTATTGAACTGTGGACCATATTTAATCCAAACATTATGGCACTTGCTGTGTATTAAAATGCGTTTCTGAGAAATGTAATCTGTATTAAAGAATGAACATTTGTAACATCGTGATACAGTGAACTAAACATTAACACGTTCTTTTCACATGATTTATTTATGTTTATCAGTGGGTTTGGCAATAAAATGGTTATGCAAATTACCTAATGTTCCGTATTAAGTATACCAACTACCATTGAGTTGTTTGATATAAAAGCTATGAGCCAATACATGGCACATATACGAACCAAATATGTGTTTTACTCCTACGTATCAAGAAACGAATAAAATCAAAGCGAAACACTTTATTTTGTTTGGTGACGTCAACAGAGGATATAAACGCACGTCCTCAACAGCCTCGTTTGACGGGAATACGACTTCTCTGTAGCGTTTGTCTATGAAACGGAACCTCAGAACTGCGGTCGTTTTCGCTTCCTTGCTGTTCATAAAGCCACATTATTGGTCTGTCCCGGCGTAAAGAGTGTCATTGTGCGCCTTAACGACAGCGACAGTGGCGCGAATGTTGCAAGATGCGAGCTCGTCTTTTATGGCTTCTCGGAGGCTCGCAATTCCGTGCCAGATGCGTAGCCAACCAGTCTGAGACAAGGCGAAGAAAATAATGTAAAAAAAAAAAAGAATCGTATTTTATGCATTGTTTTATGTTTTCGAACCGGTTGACGGCAAGTTATTACTTCAATAAATGTTATGTAATTACGTAGGCCTATCGCAGAGACATTTGTTTTTCGCAGAAACATTTTGAGGAAGATAGGTCTCAGTGACTTCTATGTGTAGTTGTGTTTGGTCAACCTTGGCATTTTTCTGAAGTGATTGTTGCGGACAGAAAAAAATTGTAATACTAAATCGACAATACAGTGTCTAATTTTCAACTTCTCTTTCGTGTAAATTTTGTTTAGTAGACAAGTAATTCCTATACCGCACCGCATTACATATCAATTTCATATACTTTGTCTGAACAGAACATTAGTGAAATTGAAACTTAAAGTCAGGGTTAGGCGCGTAGCATACAGTCGTCTGTAACAATGTCAAGGTCTTTATCTGGTGTAGTTATAATGGCTTTGAATGGTTCTTGCAATGAAACAGTATTTTTGTGGACACTCGCCATTGTAATATTGTGTCGTCCCAAAATCTTAGAATGAAACTAAGAAAAAACAAAGGAAATACGAAAAAATTAGAAAACAAGCCTATGTTGGCTGTGAGCCGTGAGCTGTGAGATCTGTGAGAGCTGTGAGATCCCATAAGGAATTGGTCAAAAACAAATGAAGAAAAATAAAATATACATCAAAAAAAAAAAAAAAAGCCAACAGAAGTGTCTTGGCTTCTATATTTGTTTGTCCACAATAGCACAGTAAGTTAGTGTATTTACATTCGAACAAACGCAGCAATACACAAGCTATAAGGTGGAGTACTGCTTGCTCTCTGCTTGTATCTTCAGCTCTAAGCACAACAATCTCTACTGGTGGCAGTCTTATACTCGAGCATTCCTCTCAGAAGCTGCGGTCACCCAGCTACTGCAGCTAGCATCAAGCAACTCTGAGAACTATATACTAGCATCTGTGTGTGGCAGCATTGTAACAATACTTTTACAGCATTTGCTATGACGGACAACAACGATAATACGGTACTTTGTTGTAATTTCATTCGATCTTATTTATCGCAATATATAAACACGTTTATAAATGAAACAAATGAACACTTATATCATATTCCTAGTGCATGGTGATATATTTCTTATTCTCTTTGATTTGTAGAGATGTTGTGACGTGTAAATTGTAACGAACACATGTAAATGCTGGCTAGTGCAGAATAATGGGCGGTTCTATTTGTAAATATCATACTTGTACACGTGATTTTATTCGCGCGAAAAGGTGAATTCTTTTGCAGTAAATAATGTCAGGGTAGATGACTAAGACGCCATTGAATGAATGTTGGCTGCTCCTGCGTCATGTCAGTGACACGAGGACTTTGTGTGTCCAGCATCGACTATAATTGCATTTTTAGCATTTATTTTTGCATCATATAGGATAATTACTGAGCAAATTACTGTAAATAAATACGTACAGACATCGAGCACAAAGGATATCTTTAACATTACCTTAATTTAATTACAGCAAGCTATATATACACATAAAGAATAGGTAAATGGCGTGACAATATGTTTATATATGCGTTCTCGCCTTCGCACTGGCTTCACAATTCCTGTCTTTGCAAAACTAAAGAAGTTATTTTGTTTTGACTGAAAGCTTTATAAGTGCTAGAAAGCAAGAAATTAATAACATTATTGTCGTACCTAAACACTGCTCAAACTCTTAGAAATTATTCAAGATTACGTTTCTTACGAATTAAAATTTTATTATTTTGAAAAAATCTGGGTTAGATTGGTGCAAAAAACTCAAAGATTTTTAAACTGAATGCCTTGAAAAAATCCAAGAGCGAGAGCATTCTTTTGATGCCCAATTAAATGAAGGTGCTTTGCAAATAATACACGGTTAATTCGCAAACTATTATCTTTGGCTAGTTTTGTAACAAAATTGGTGATATTTGGGTGTTAAAATGTAAAAAACTGTGAAGTTATTTGATACCAAAAATTCAGTTACAACTTATAATGTAACACATGTGACAAAACAATGTGTAAGATTTATTCGGTATAAATATTATGTTTATATATATATATATATATATATATATATATATATATGTGTGTGTGTGTGTGTGTGTTTGTGTGTGTAATAAAACTACTGTAAAACTATCTGACGTAGCAACGGCGTAAAATAGAAGACGCGAGACACGATGCAACACGCCAGTACACGAGTTATTTGAGCTTTCACTTTCTCTTTTCAACGCATAGTAACTGCCGTAAGCAGTTCTAGTTTCCGCGCGCGCTGTTGCCAAAAACCCACAATTTTCATATTGTAACTTTGATCTTAACATTTTTGCATTTTGTACATCGTAGAAATACGCATAGGATTATAGATCTGTTTAATAATTTGCACGGTTATAAGGGGTTTAAAAAAATCGACAATAAAATTTTATACGTATATTGTTTTCGGGCATCATTAATATATCACATCATAAAAATAGTATTCAAAGTTTTATGGTGTATAACTTCATACATATGGACGCCAACGAAAAAATCGGACGAATAAATGTCTTAAATGTCTAGAAATGTTTAATAAAATTATGTGAGTTTCATTACAGAGTGAACGATTAAAAAGTTGGTTAGTGAGAAACGTTTTTACTTTTGAGGTTATATGTGGGGTGAAAGCGAGAAAGTTGTTCATAATGAGCCCAAATTATATTTAAAAGAAACACCACTACAGTAGCTTTAACCGTTCCCTTGGCATACCATAAATGTTTCGCATATTAGGTCAACGCGTTCGCCCTGCAAACCAAGACATCTGCGGACCATTTTTGCTCTTCGGAATAACCAAAAGCAACAAGGTACCTTTGATAAACATGCAAAGCTAAAACAGAAAATGGAAGGCAAACAAAATGCCCCTAAATAAATATAAGTCCAAGGTCGATTAATTATGTTCCTTATGCGATAGTTATTATTAATATTTTGGTTTATTTAAATGCATTAATATTAAATTACCTTAATAGGGATTATATTTGTTCAGGAATTTCCTATTACTACTAATCTAATGTATTAATACCAGTGGAGTATGTGAATTGCTTCATATTTCAGAGTAATATAAAAATGAGGTTAGACAAATATTTTGAACCTTAATCTTATACCATTTAAAATGCTATCAATTCAATAAATTTAAAATATAGTTTTCTAGTACTCAAAATGATGAAGCGGTACATGTGTAGAACTTAGTAATGCGACTGCGATCTGGCAACAGCGCCCGTCATAAGCCCTGTACTGCAATGTAAGGTTGGGGCGGTCTAAAGAGACGGGAGATGATACACGCTGACCGCTAATAACGAGGAAGGGCATTATGTTGCCGGGGGAAGTTAGTGGTGGAAGGGAGGGGGGTTCTGTACGCAACATGACGCGACACTTATCATGAGGCACCACGAATCTGCGGCCTGGCATCTCATTGTAATTGCCTGCTGTGGATGGAGCATTATGCCCTTCCCAACTCACCCTCACCACTCCCTCCTTGCCAAGCATTCACCTCCACAATCTTCATTTGCTCTGGTTCAGTTGAAGAGAGACGTATTTCAAGCCGCCCTGAGAAGCGGAGGCCGCTGTGCAATCCAGGGAATTAATTACAATGCGGCAATTTGTCTTACTTTGCCTCCTCGGGCCGGCTTCTTCTCATTCTTCCTTCACCCAGAGGCAAGACAAAGTACAGGTGCGAATAAAACTCTTCTCAGTGCCGACTACAAACAATTCTTTGTTTTATGTTTGAAATTTTAGCCATGGATATCTTCGTACGCTGATCTTGTGAATATTATCTTTCAAATCCAAATTGTAGAATATATAGTTAAACTGTAACATGTAGGCCTATATGTTTAATTAAAACGCTTTTCTTTCGGAGCAGTTCGTAATTTATGCTAATAGGTTACTTAATTAAAATTGGTTCATGTCGATTTCTAACCGATTATGTAATAACTAAAGCCACTATTTTATGACGAGAAGATTCTTGCAACAATTGGTTTCAATGCGTCATGAGCACATCTGCAGCTCTGCTACATCGTCTGTGATTGGGTGATATTACTCTCACTTGTCTTGGCAAATTACAGATGTACGGGCTCACTATACGCTTATTCTGGTTGGTGCAGTCAAATGAGAAACGTAAAGATACGCTGCCAATAACCACGAAGCAAAGCTGCTGATATGTACATAAGACACTCAATAAAGTGGGGTCAAAATATTTTCGCGACAAAATCGTGGCCCTAGTAATAGGCTTCACGGTTAAAACCATTTTCACCAAATACATGTGACGGTTTTACGATGTCAGCATGATTCCTTTTAGAATTTGAAATAATAGTCGCAAAAACATCGTAAGTTAGAACCCTTGGCTTTAAAAACCGTTATACTTGTGGAGTATTACATGTGTTTTATTTAACCGAACATCATTAGATTTTACAAAATCCAGTTCCTAATAACAACTTATCTTGGAACCAAGGTCTCTTAGGCAAAATGTCATAGAACAAAGGAAGTTATATTCTGTAAGATAGAGGTTTTGACCCCTACTTTTACATGGAACGACTTGATAATAAATTTTGTGAATTGGTTTCCTTCTGTATAATTCCTCTTAATTATACAGGAAGTTATTTACAGCTACTAATGCCAGTGATTTAAGGATAAATGTAAGGTGATAAGATAAGATAGACTGCAGTATTCTATGCACACGTATAAAAGCTATTTGTTTCTAAATGGTTGATATTTATACAGGATGTTAACGAATAACACTGACAAACTCCGGCAGGTGAATCCTTATGAAAAAACAAGCATAAATTATATTTCGAATTTTTCGCCTAAACTTAATGTAAATTGAGTGCTGAGTCTCTGAATATCAAAATTTATAATCGTATTTTTCCATAATGTCAGAAACTAAATATTTTCAGCATTGCTTAATGCTGTTGAGGCCTTCGAACTAATAGCAAATACAACTTGATACCTTCTGCCCGTATGAATATAGCAGGGGTGGCTACTCTATAATTGCATACAACTTTTTTACCGTTAGGATTTTAGAACATTAGAAGATGTTTTATTGAGAAATGAGACCTGTGTAACAAAAAGGTTCACTTGTTGCAACTGTGTAGGACTCACCGTTCATGCTCAAAAAACACTTGAATATTTGCTCAGACACACAGAGCCTAGAGCATAGGCAACCCTGCGAACGTCCATGTGAAGTGTTCAGCGTACAGACGACGGTGGACATTCACAGCAAACAACGCTTCTTTTAAATCACGACGAATATGTGGAAAGAAACAACTTTACTGAAAAGGAAAACAAAGTAATATGTTTTTTACTGTCAGTACCACTTTACGGAACTAAATATCTCTGCCCGAAAGTAAATATTCGGTTAAAAAAATATGCATGTGTTCATTCATCAGTATGCATTGTGTTCGTCATGCTGATAATGAAACAAACACGAATAACTTCGTGAACAGTGTCGGCATCAATGATGGCATCTACAACCGCCACAGTGGTCTAGTGGTCACCATGCTTGTCTCCCTACAAGGCGATACGGTTTATATTACCGCCGGGTCGCGCCAGTTTTTACATGTGGGTATCGTGCCGGTACGATGACGTTGGTCGGTGGCTTTTATTGTGGATCTCCCATTTTCCTTTTTCTCCATTCCCAGTGCAACTCCATGTTCACACCATGGCACCCCTCTCTGGCTCTCAAAGTCTTAAATGTTACGAGCCGTCATAATCTCTTCGTTTATTCTGTCACTATTCCTACAAGGAATCCTTTATGCTGGTTGCTGATTCTAAAGTCATAAAATCGGATTTACGGTTGTTTTTTTTTTTGTGGCTGTTAATGTCTTTATTAATTGTTTAATTTCATTACGTGTGAACATAACAGTGGTATGCACTGATATCACGTTATACTTTGTATTTTAAATACATCTCACCCACGATCGCAACCAACACAACTATGTCTGCATGTGTACTGCAAGTAGTCTACACGGCTCCACACACTGTATGTTACGCGGGCATGCTACTTCGTTAAGGAGTTTGGCGAAAACTGTTTACATCGACAAGACTAAGCCCTCTGAACTGTTATTGTGTTTGGGATTGTACCCATGTTATAAATTAAGAGAATATCATGACCTACGACATTTACAAAGGTGTAACATGCCCGATTTATTGCTGCATCGTGTGCGGATCCTAAACAAAAAATGGCTTGCTGCAGAGAAACAACATTCATACCGACATTGTACTATTATTATCTTTTCCAATGTTTCTCTAAAGCACGCTGTCTCCCAAGAAGTCAGGATTTTAAAAGTAGTTGATTTGCATAAACATTTAGGATCTGCTTGTCTTGAGATTTACCTGTGTTGATAAACAAGAATACAATATGTAACTTGATGTTGACGTAAGTAATTCTAAGGAAAAAAAATATGTATTTTATAAAATAGTTAGACCTCGCGACAAGATTTTATATCATATAAATTGTGTAATGTAAAAAATTGGTGGATTTGATTTAATTTAAAGTTTACTTCCTTCTTTTTAGAGCATTTAAATAAAAACTTGTTTTATTTAATTTACTATTAATTTATTGCTTTTCCATTCTGTGGTAGCATTAACATCATTTGATACACTGTTAGAAAAAATTTTCATGCAGTTACGGAAAAGTACAGGCAAAAAATTATTTAAAAATCGTTGTAAATAACGAACACTCAGTTGTGTATGATAACGGAACCCTCCGTAAAATTGCGGACAATCTCTTTTCCTCCCAAAAATTAAATTTATTTAAATTACTGATACTACATTTTCCAGAAGTACGAAAAAATACTTTCATTTCCTATTTTTCTCGTGATCTTGACGTACCATATAGTAGCCTGAAATTTTTCTCGAAATAGCCGGGATTCAAACCCACTATCTTATCACTCCCGTGCAGACTCTCTAACCATTATATCACAGTGCAACGATAGACAGTAAGCAATTTCTATGCAGTGGTAAGATACCAACTTTATTATAAGAAACAACTTTTGTTTTTTGATGTCCTGATTTTACAGAACTTCATTAGTGGCATTATGGGTATACTCTATAGAAATTTAATAACTTTAAAGGTGCATACCAGCTGGCGCAAAACATAGAGAAGACGTGCGATTTTTTTTCCAGCTGTGATAAGTCCCATGTAGTGACATGCATGGCCTCCCACTGCAGGATATGTGTAGCGAGGAGAATATAATATGTATGTGGCCTCCTCGGAACACTTCAGCCACTAACATATTCTCTTCGCGGCAAAGTATGGACAACCAGGAGGCAATACTTCGCTGTATTTATCTTAGCTTGTCTTGTCTTCTCTTCGTTTCGCACCAGTATGCATTTATATTAACTCTATTAGTCATAGTAATAATTAATACAGAATTTTTTTAAAGAAACGCAATCAAATATATTTTAAAATTGTATTTTCATAAATGTATGGAAAGTTACGGTCAAACATCCGTAAACTGGCAATACGGACAAACTCCCGCAAACAAAAAATTACGGAAGCCACTTCCGTACAATTACAGTACTTTTCTAAAAATATTTCCGTGAATTTACGGAAATTTTTAACAGAGTACTATCACGTGTAATATTCGTCTATATCTTTATTATGACGTCATGAAATGACAGAGTAAACACTGCATGTCTTATTGAGGCTAGTTGTCAACTAGAAAACTGCACTGTGACTTGTGCCTAAAGGCGTGACGTGTGTTCTGTGTCATCCTAAATGCAACAACAAAGACAGATGACGTAACTTCGTACATCATCTTCAGTTGGCATGGCTCCAATACTACTGCTTATAACTGTAAATTATCATCCGTAGAAAAATGATATCTTGTTTCCCCCCGGTAGGCACGTGCTATAAATTAAGACAGGAAGTGGAAGGTGAAACAATGTCGGGAAGCAAATATAGTTAAACCTCCTGACGTGTAAGTTATTACAGAGAATAGCCCTACGATGATGGCAATAGGCTCCTCCTAAAACCTCTGCTGGTATTATCAACGTTGGAACACACTGTCCTCGCCAAATTCTCGCAGGAGGGCAGTGCTTGCGGAAGTAACATGTCCACGTAGTTCAGACGAAACGTCTCGCGGGAAAGTGTAAGGACGGAAATCCGTAGGAAACAGCAGAAACTACTTCTAGGAGCTTAACGCGACTGTTTGCAGTGTGTGGGTCCTCGCAGAGACATGACTGAGAGCGGTCTAAGAGGATTACTTATCTGCTCGTTCTTCGTGATAAAACCTTGATGTGCAGACAAGAGCTCTGGGTTCGCGGTGTCGCTCCTTCGCAGCACTTGATTCCTCACTCACGTAACAAAAGACGGTAGATCACCAATTAGCTCTAATTAAGTGTCTTTCATTTGATATTAATGCAGTTGAATTACAAGACACCTGCGCCATGTTTGTCTTTGAAGTATGCCTGCTAATTTAAACACTATCAATGTTGGCGCTGTAAAAAAGTGATCCATTAATTCAACACTGATGTTCACTACGAAATGTGCACTTTGTAATTAAACAGTGGAAGATCGCAAGAACCTACGTGCAACCATGTTTTCATAACAGTAAAGTGGCCTACGTTGCATGAATGGATGATAGTTATGTATGTTTATAAAGACGAATCACAGCATGCAGTAGCGGCGAACTAGAGTTCTCATTGGTCCAGTCAAATATGATGACGACGGAAGAAGCTCAGACATGGACACGTTATATTGAAGCCTAGAAAACACTCAACTATTCCCGCAGTCAATTACTGTTCTTACTTAGAATTAGAGATAGGAAATTTTACGAGAAGATTTTGGCAGCACTTTTCTTCAGTGCCCTACGTGGTCAGTGATTGGATGTCGTAACACCCAGCGTGTGGAGGTTAAACCCGCAAATCACAGACGTGATGTGTCACAGTTATCCATGTACTGATTGGCACAGTCTAATGAATAACAGAAATACTCTGTCAATAGCCATGAAGTCGAGCTGCAGGTGTACACGTAAGACACTGAAACAAAGTGGGGAAAAAATATTTTTGCCAAAAATTCCTGTCCATACTTATAATACACTGCAACTTACTTTCTTTCAGCTGTATACAAGTTTTTACACTGACTGACTATTGTAGTGATACCAGGCAGCGTCCAGGATTTTAATGTAAACAGTGTTTCCGCTAACACTGTTGGTATCACTCACAACACAATTTTCGTGCTGTTTATTTCGTACGTGGAAGAATACATCTAATCTCTGAAACTATGTTAAAGTTAATTTATTGCACTGCGGAGAATTTTTTACAAAAAACCTCTCTATCACAGTGTTATTATTAAAACCACATTTCTTGCTTTTGCCTTAGAAGAATAGAGGAATTTATCAGTTATTTCGTAAGTGTAATGAAAATACTGAAAACACTTGTTGATGTCCATTACAACACTCTAAATAAGAATAATTTGAATTTATGTGATTCAACTAGTTGTATTATTTATGCTCGTGAGACTCTTTCTGGCAGTACTGACAATATTATGGGAGAAAAGAAATAAAAATTTAAGGTGATATTTTGAATTAACTTTATGTTACTTTTAAATTAAAAAAAATTCTATTCAGCAGTTATTTGATTACTGAAATTTAATTCTGTAACCAAACTGACATTCCTTTTTAAATATGTAATGTGACCTTAACTTTTTAAAAATGTAATGTGATCCAACTTATTCTAGCCCATTTTTCTAAAGCAAACATATAAATACGTACGATATTTTGTGAAATAGTTAACACAAATTATATGAAATATGTTACATGTGCGTGAATATGTTGCACGAAGTTCAGAATATACTGTACCATCGTTAGCTGGAATTTATGGATATCTGATTACGTTTTACACCAAGCAAGTTACGGGCTGAGTAAAAAGTACTGCATATAAATAATAATCTAATTATAACCTTTAAATTTTTTTTTGTAGTTTGTAATTAACACAGTAATTAGTAAAAAATATGTTGGCGTAGTTATAGTTTCCTGAAGACTTTAAAATGATGATGTATACACGCATTTATTTGGGTTTTAGGAGAGAGAAAGGCGGGCATCCATAAAGTTTGGTGCGGAGCGTAGAAAAGTGTAAATGCGGGTCGGATCATAAATACAGGAATAATACATGTATTTAAAAAAATTTAGACTGCAACTGCTTGTAGCATTATTGCTGGGGTTAAGTATGGTTCAGAAGATAAGAGATGTTTTAGTCAGAGGTTTGTGAAGGCAGTGAAGTTGTCCGGCTACCAGTCGCAGGGAGCGGTATCAACTGACACACCGCGTTATACGAGGTGGTAGTAGAGGGCTGAGGGGGAGGGGGGTTGTACTGTATCTTCTCTTGTAACATTACTTCATGTTTGTGCTCGCTGATCTACTAGAGTCCACTCTCGTGTTATCAGCAACAACGCACACTAGAAGCTTCTGTCAACGTCGGCGTGTATGTGTGTGGTCTGTCAAGCGGCGAGCTCGCACTGTCCTGCCTCCAGCATACTTTTAACCGACAATATACATGATGTCCAGGAACAACCGCTTTATTAACACACCACGCCAATCCTCGGGTAAATTACAGGCAAATTATGTACGACATTTTACATGCACAATGTGGCAACTCTGCACGGAGAAATTCCTCTTTTACGCTGCACGTTCAACTATTATTTTATATATGTTACGTCAAGTAAATGTATAAGCATGCTTGGATTGCTCGGGATCTGAACCTGCTAACATAATATGCAGGTCAGAACAATGGTAGTAATATAAGTAATATATCTGTGGAGCGCAAGAGTGAACTAACTACAATACTAAGTTGCCACGTTGTGCATATAAAATGTCATCGTACGACATTTATCCACTGGCATTATCGTCTTCAATTTAGCCGAGAATTCGCGTGGTATGCTTATAATGCGGTAGTTTCTGGACATATTGTATACATAACTGCTACAGTATGGCTCTGTGCAAGATGTAGCAAGGATATTATGAGTATATAGATACCAAGCCTATCACACACGTACTCTGCTAAGGCCATCA
The DNA here is from genome assembly GCA_003012365.1 of Medauroidea extradentata. Lineage (NCBI taxonomy): Eukaryota > Metazoa > Arthropoda > Insecta > Phasmatodea > Phasmatidae > Medauroidea > Medauroidea extradentata. The sequence continues at coordinate 11,899 of PNEQ01014949.1, forward strand.
CAAAGTGCATAGAGTATCACACGTACTTAATAAAACATGAGGAGTGCATTTCCAAAACTCCCCTAGTCCACTTTCACTAAAACTGAGCAAATCGCGAAAAACTGATTTGCAAGCCCATTTGTGACATGACCAAAGCAGTTTTTCAAAGTGTGTCTGTTATTGAATAAGGCGAGTTTTGGAAACTATCATCACGTCAACATTAGCGCACATTTAAAACTACACAAAACTGTCCGGAGCTCGTTTTCCCTTGGTGATGGTCAAGGAGAGTTTTGGAACTGCACTCCTCATATAATAACCGTGCCACATAGTTAAGTTTAGTTCTTGAAAGGATAGAATTTTTGTCGCAGGTATATTTCCGCATTTGACTGTGTTTTAAGTGTTCCTTTAGTGAAAATGTGAACAGTCGAAACGGGCTTTTTCGCCGTCATTATCAGGTGGTAAAATACTTTTGCAGGATATTGAAATCACGAGAGGAGTAGCATCCCTTTATCTTCATGTTATTATTACTTCTTATCGTGACATGATCGCTGCTGAAAGTAGCAAGAGTCGAGCTGGCTACACATAAGATAGTCTGCACCGTACTCTGCACATAGAGGCGGTGATGTAAGCGATCTGCGTGCTTGGATAAACCTTACTGCTGAGGAGCCTTTCATCCAGGTGTGTCGCCCGGTGCTGTTGTTGTAGCCCTTCTCACTTCCAAGCGACCGTTCAACAATTATTACAAATAAGTACATGTTTTCACATTCCAAAATGACGGGGCCTGTATAATGTGTGCGGCTCGCTTGAAGTTCGCTTATAATAAAACCAGCCTGCGCTCCAAATAACGTTGGTTCAACGTTCAACAGTGACACATTCATCATTTTTATCTTGATAACGCAGCAAATAAGAACAATATATAAAATCCGGTATTTAAAACAATTTTTGAAAAGTACAATAAAATATTTTGGGGTTTTATAATTTTTAACATGTAGCGCAGTGATATGTCATTTCACTGTAAATTATTTCGTTAAAGTGAGTTTGTTGGTTTCCCACAGGTGTTCGCCTCCGTAACATGGAAGTGTTGACTTTGACGTGACTTTGTGGGAATAATATGCACGCTAAAAGTTATCCTTAGGAGGATAGTGACTGACTTGTGACTTCTACGAAGTTAACATTATTTCGTACAAATATAAAGTTAAGAATTTCCCCTACTCTAACACCCCTATGCCACATACGAGAGATACTTTCCAATGTTTAAAATATCTAGTAGTGATCAACCTGTAGTCGATTTGTATTAAGTTATTTTCCTTCTCAAAAATAATTTTATAACTTAACAGTATTAACTGATTGCCGTCAAAATATTCACATTGATGTTTTTTATAACTTTGCTATAGTAAATCTAACTCAGTAAAAAAAACTCACATTGTAAAAAGACTCAATGAAGAGAAAATTGGTTCATTTCATATCGCTCGAGAAAAGTTTACTAATTGAAAAAAAAAGTGATAAATAATAACAAAAATGTTTCTAGCGGCATTCTTTAAAAATGAAATATATATATATATATATATATATATATATATATATATATATATATATATATATATATATAAGACCAAGCGTCTTGTTTTTTTCAGTAGAATGATACACCATGGCAGTAACATACGAATCCTTAAAGAAACGTGTGTGTCTGAAAATGTAGTAAATATATATTCATTTGATCTTAAAACTATGAAAGGACCGACTGCCTAACTGATACAGACAAACTATTTCAGTAGTTTACTTTTATGTTTAAACTAGCAGTCCCCCGCGGCTTTGCTCGCGAGTATTATTCGTAACTGATAATATTTACTTTAATTGAAAAACCTCTTTGTACACAAGATTGGTACTTCAGTCATCAAGTGTTAGAATGTCCAAGCGGCTAGTTGAACTAATTCTGCAGAAGGATAAGAAGCTATAGCTGTCCATGCGAAAAGCAGTCTTAAGTTTGTCCCTGCCACTAACAGCGACTTCGCCTGGGCCTTATTTATAGCCCTGCCTATTTGACGTTGTGGGGTAATTACAGACACCTAAGGTAAGAGGTTAATCGAATGAGAAACATCTGTTTACCCTGTGCACAACCATTGGTGACGGTGCCCTCAATTATATATT
>PNEQ01014950.1:0-14026 GCA_003012365.1 Medauroidea extradentata
GGGCGAAGGGCGGCGGGGTGCAGCGATTTTTCCCCCCTGGTTCAGTTACATACAAATATATGGATCCCCGCACAATTGGGCGAAGAGCGGCGGGGTGCAGCGATTTTTCCTCCTGGTTCAGTAACATACAAATATATGGATCCCCGCACAATTGGGTGGAGAGCGGCGGGGCGCAGCGCGCGCTGTCGCGCCCAAGTGTGCGGGCTCTCCCTGCTGCCACGCTTTTGTACACCATCTTACTTTATTACATATTTACAGTCATTATTTTTGGAGCACTGGTGGTAGACAGCAAAAACGTCTCTTTTTCTTATCTGCCGTCATTGCTCCAAAAGTAAGACAGTCTGTGACTATGTAGTAATGTAATAAGTTGTACAAAAGTATCATTTCCGGATTATTGAACCTTAAGTTTCGATAATAAGCGAGAGGAAAAAGTTATGTCAAAAATTGTGAAAATTCACTGCTTCGGCGCACAGTCAACCTTAACTCGCTGTTTTGAGTGTAAGTTTTCTACGAACCAGGTATCCTGATTCGCCAATAGAGAGATACTCCGAGACTCGCACTAGCCTCGTCATATGTAGGTCAATATATCAGACGAAGCTCCCGCCGTGCAACTCGAAGCGAATTAATAGAAAACGATCCCCCTCTCTGCACGAAAGCGCGGGGTAGTAATTTGAGCGACCGCCCTCCTCGATCAGTTAATTTATTCGCGCTCCATTTCCAAGTTTGCAGCGCAATCGAAAATTAATGCGATTTTCTCGGGAGCCGGCGAGGTGGGTGTCGGTGGTGACGGGGCAGGGTTGCAGGTGACACGCCAGCTTGCTACCTCGGAGATTCAATTATTCGTCAACTCGGCGGCGGAGGAGTCGTCCTGATTGGTGCTGAGCAGAGGCCGGTACCACCTCCTAGGGAACACTGGCACCCGGGTCACACAGCCACGAGTATTTTTGTTTCGAAGAAAGTTTATCCTTTTTTCTTACCCTCCTATGACACTCCAAGATCATCGTTATTTATTCCTTCTTCAAGCTTTTCCAGTCAGAAGATTCGAATTGTTGGTTTGTTCGCAGTAAGGTGTCTAATGTCTCATACTGTTACTACGAGTTAAGATTGATACAACCAATATGTAGTGTGAAAGGTAACAATGCAAGTTTCGATTGCATGCCTTATGGTTTTCTACCAAAATTATAAAGCATACGTTCTACTGGGTCTCATAACTGAAGTATCGTGGTAGAGGTTGGTTCTGGAACTTAAAGAATCATACCTGTGTCGCCAGAGCAACACAGACTAGACTAGGTATCAGGCCGATGACATCACTCACCGAAGATAACACATTTCAAGTAGACCAGTTTGGCAAGGGAACACTTCCGCTACTAGGTGTATTGTGGTTTATAAGGGATCTAATTTAATTTTAGTTAGGCTATAAAAATAAAAATAGCATTATATATTTTTTCAATGTAAAATTATCATTGTAATTTAATAATTTTATTTGAAAATGATAAAATTACTCCCATAATAACGAAATCCTCTAAACCGGAAATAACAATTGATTTTTCCATCTTATCGACACCAGTACCTGCTGAAACTGTCTCTTGCCAAACTAATAGCATACAGCTCCCTAACCTGTCGGTAAATTATTGAAATATTTCAACTGGTAATTTTTTATCTTAGCTGTGCTCCAGGCCCTCTTAACTAAGGAGGAAAGAATAATTGAACGAATATTGCCAAAGTTTGCGTTTTCCATCGGACAGCTTATGCATACAATGAAACAATAACGAATTAAAATAATGCATCTTTACTAACGCCTGTCATTTACAAATATTTAGTTTTATTTAGTACAGCGTGTTGAAAAATTAATGACGAAAATTATATAATGAACGTAACAGTTCTGAGACGACTCTCGTCATCGCCCATTGTTGATGCACCATTACAGTTTGTATGTCAAATTACCACGTGACGGAGAAAAATGCATATTATTTATTTAGTTAATTGAGCAGTGTTGTATTACATTTATTTTAAAAATGCCGAACGGTAAGTGTTGTTGTTCTGCAGCTTTTGTATGTAAACACGTAATTCAGCAAAATATTATTCACGTAGGAACCTAACCACAATAAATTCATTTTAAAGAAAAACGTAGGGGTACCAATGACTAAAATTGAAAATTGTGCTAAATTGCGTGTTCCGGCGTTGGTGTCATGGAGAGTGAATTACTGCTAACTTAGGGCGTTTTCGTTGAATAAATTTCTTGGTGTTTAACTAACCTGGGAGTCATTATTATATGCCCTGCTCGCTTTGTTGCTCTGCGATTATCATCGTCTAGTTGAAAATTCTTTATTGCTACACGAAGTAAGCATAACCGTTGTCTATGACAACTGAACAAATAATTGAGCGTTTAATATTAACATTGTGTTCAAAGTAGTGTATTTCCACTACAGGGGTAAGCTAATATTACAATAACGGGTGAATAATGCACGTCTTAAAATTTCTAGAAGGTAAATAGTACACAACAGAATGGATTTTGATTACACTATAGACAAATTTGCAACCCAACCAGCTATCGTGAGTATGGATTTGTTTGTAAATTAAATAAGCAGCGTCAGCGTCATCTAATACATTTCCGATACTTATTTGAAGTGGACATTTTATATATACACAGTTTTGGAAAATTTTAAACATTTAAACAGGACTGAATGTTGCAATTGTGTTTATATTTCATATTAACTCTTTCATAAGAAGTAAGCACATTCAAAGTATTTAAAGTTAATGAGTTAAAGGAACTTGTGTGACTATGAACTCTAAAAACGATGACTAATCAAGTCGTAATTTTGCGGAAAATTATTATTTATATAAGTTTGTGTAAGTAGCTATGGCAGTAGTTGGACAGTTAATTCATATTAGCAAATATGTTACTATACTTATGGTACAATTTAACTGTCTCGGAATTTTAAAACTGTAGAGTTAGGAAACATAACCTAAGTTTCAACAATCGTGTTGCTATCGTAGCTCACTTTTTAACCCGTGAGAAGAGAAATGGACAGCTGCTATATTTGCCAGTGAGATTCGACAAGTCTGATAACAAAACTTGCATGTTTGCTTTGGTCTGTTTCCTTTGCGGTCATAATTATTTCACTAGCCTCTTCTCGGGCGCAGGAAGTCAGCTGTCAAGTAGCTGCGTTTCGCAGCTTTTTGCTGTTCAGTTTTACCAACCTAGAAATATACACACAAATTTTACATTCAATTTCCAACAGAACGAGAATTTTTGTTTCAGTGTGTTATTATTTTGTTCGCAAAAGTACTTTGCAACTCTTACTAAAATATATATCTTCGTGCTGATAAGCGTCGCAATAAATTTGTTATCTTGTTAAAAACTTAATTGAAATGATTTAGCGGCGATACTTACCACTAGCCTTTAATATGTCCATCTTGGTTCGATATACCCTGGCCGCTTCTGTTTCTCCCACCCAAGCATTCCATGTCCATCTCATTTCATCGGCACGAACATTGATGTCCTGACTGTCTAAACCACTCACTAAATCTAATAACTTTATATATAATAATTAGTCGGCTAAGTACACTTTGTTTTAAAATTGAATGGTGTTATGCAGATTGCATCCAAGCCACAAATGTAAAGAACAGACAAAAAAAACAAGCTCCTATATTATTGTACATTAAAACTTAAGTAGCTAAGCAAACAAAGTCAAGCAGAGGTAGGGTAGTATATGTAAATGAGATTATATTATTTAACAAAATAATACAAATGTTTTAGTAACAATTGTTTATTTCTACTTTATCGAATGTGGTCTCTTTCTGCATACCACCACTCAATTGCCAGTAGCGAGGACATTTAAAGGAAATAATTGTGCTTGGTATTTCTTTGTATGTAGAATTAGTTAGGAAGTCAAAAGATCGATTATAAACAAGTTACAATAACAGACGCTTTGAGTTGACTTAGTGCACATGATTTAGCAGTGCTGATTAGCGCGTATACACTAACAAACCGCTGCATAAAACGTGTGTCAGCTTTAAAAATATTTCCAATTCATTAAATAAGTCCGGGGTAAAGCAAACACACTTGGCATTGTTTCGGTCCTGCGAATTGAACTGTTGCTTTCGCATTTACAAATATTTCTGCTTCCTTCCAGTAATTTTGCTTAAGGGTGCTACCTACCCCAGGGAGATCTGGCTAGAGCTAGGACAGGATTTGACGTGTTAAATTAATTTAGACGGGGTCTCATATTTCTGGGGAACGTAAATATATTTCACCACTGACAGCTGTTCATATAGTAGTAGCCTACGTTCGTATAGCATACTTCTAATTATTTTCTCAATACCCTGAAAACTCTGAACATAAACCATAATTGGGGGTGACTTTAGACACGTTCGGTGACTTTGGGACATCGCCAAAAATTATTTTTTGCTTATATTGTAGCCCTGAAAAAAATGTTTCTTGCGATAAATTCATAATAATAAATATTCATAAGACATTTAATTAATAGTTAATAACGGCTTACAATTAAGTCATCCTTAGTGTCCAAAGTCACCCCCGTTTACGGAAAGTTTTTTCATGACAAAAATTATCGTAAATACCAACTCATAATTGTTTTGATTAGTTTTATTCCTGTAGCAATATGATCCTCTTCTCAATTCAGAAAATATTTTTTTTTCTCGAAATCGATGTCATGAGAGACGACTGAGTCCCGCCGAATATAAGTTAACATGTGAATGCTTATATTTGTTCTAGCCGTTCCTTTAGGGCATGCAGTGCTCTAAACTCTGTTAATTTATTTTAGGACATAATTCGACACATTATAAAATAACCAAGTTATTGTAGCTCTACAGACAGTGCTTACAGGTGTTGCAGAATATATGTTCAAATTTTGTTTGTTGACATACCAAAAAATGCATGAAAACATTTAATAACTGTGTAATTGCGATGTATTTTTAATTCATTGTGTGGATAGTCACATAGTTGTATATCGTTGTATTTATACTAAGCGAGACTGTCTGCAAATGTGTATTTAAAATTTCAACCATGAGATTAATACTGCTTGAATGTTGATTTAAAGCATATTTTGTGGATAAGGGAGCAGAGACGTTTGCTAAGTTAGGAATAAATATTCCTACATACCTCACTAAGCCAAGAAAATGCAGAAACTCTGTTTTATTTATGGGTACTGGCATGTGCAAAATAGCATCAACGTGCTTTTTGTCTGGTTCTACACCTTCAGTTGAGATTACATTTCCCACATAGCTTACACGAGGGACTAGATATTGAAATGTTTACTTGTTAAGCATAACATTGCGTTCTCTCGCTCTATACAGCACATTATGAACTACTGATTCCAACTGTAATTTTGAATTAGTTCTCATAATTATCATCAATGTACACTTCCACTCCATCAGTCACACCATAGATTTCAGACACTTTTCTCTAAAACATTTCAGGGGCATAACACGGCCCAAATGGGAGGTGATTAAATGTGAACCTCCCGAGCGGAGTGACAACGCAACAAAGATCTAAACTAGCCTCATCAAGGGGAACCTGAAAAAATCTATTTGCTAGATCATATGTAGCATAGTATTTGAACCCTGCTAGTCTTGATACTAGGTCCTTTGGTCGAGGAATGAGACGTATTTCACGTTGAATGGCTTTGTTCAGATTGTTTGGATCAAGACATAGCTGTAGGTCACCACTCTGGTTTTCAACTATAACAAGATTGCTCACCCAAGCAGTAGGATTAGTCATTTTCGAAATAACACCATATTTCTCTAAAAATTCCAATGATAACGTCAGTTTGGTTAACAAACTACAAGGAATTCTACAACAAGAATTAGCAACAGGGGAAGCAGATAGATCAACACGAATTGTAAGTAATTTATGTGTAAACTTTCCCTAGCCATGTTAAAATTCTAGAAGTAATAGTTTTTACTGAATGCTGAATCTTGGGCTACAGTACTAACATGTTGTACTAGGTGCAGTACCAGGCGAGCTTCTAAACCCAACAATGGAACAGCTGGAGTTGCATCCACAACTTGGTTTTCGAAGCACACAAGATAACATGGCAGTGCCCAAGCGAGGGATCTCGAGCTCTCCATAAGCTCGAGTGATGGGCCGTTCTTCTTAATGTGATCAGAACTAACACCAAGGTTAACAAGCAGGGAAAGTGGTGTTGTGTTGACTTTAGCGGTTGTGCGGAGCTTGAAATGGACAGCTTTGGTGGGAACAGTAAGCAATAGGCTCCCACCATGAACGATTATCAATGTGAGCAGGATCACCAACTTCTGCTACATACAGACATTGGCCAGGGTCAGTGACGTATTCAACCTGATGTGAATGAGATTCTAAGTTAAGTGAGACTTTATTCGCTTGACATTAACCGGACTGCTTTATTTGTTTGCCATGCAAAACTTGTATTTGTTTTCTGTATTTTTGCGATTTTTTTAAAGATCCAAAATATTACACAGAGTGTTATACATGTTAGGTTACGTAGCACATGAGATGTTATTTCACTATGAATTATTAAGTCAATTTGTTTTCACTGTTTGAATGGCAACGCAACATGTAAATTTTAACATTGACGCACTATTATATAAATAAATGTACGAGCTGAAATTGCTTCGTAAGAAAAAAATTTTAGTCACAGATACCATCCACATAACTAACACTATTTCACGAAAATACAATATTATAATTTGATACCACCTGAATGCCCTTAAAAGGAGAGCGAAGGAAGTCCTTGGGGTTGCGGAAACCGAGAGTGACCCCACCGGGCATATGGCTTTAATTTATTTCAAGTTGTGTACACATTCGATAACCGATCGCCTGCTCCTTGGCCTTCGCCATTACAGGAGTCGTTTCCCTTTCTGATTTGAACGCACGGAATTCGTCCATTCCAGCATTGCTTGCGTGCCAAGATTGGCGAAGGTCTAGTCGCTCGAGTGGAACACATGCAAACCAGACACGCAGCTCTTTTAACTTCTGTATTGCTACAAACACGCCAAATGAAGCCGTAGGATAATTATTTGTTCCGAAATATTTGTAAATAATTCAAACATACGTTTGTGAAGTTTTCTAACATGAGTGAGTCTGAATCAGTGTGACAACAGAGTACGGCAATGATAGATGGTGTTATGAAGTATTTTTTCTTAGCAACCGACGGACGGCAGTGTCTTCATGAAACTATTTGTAATTTCAATAGCTTCAAAATGTTGCATGACTGCTGAGTAAACGATCTTGGAGTTATTCGAATGAAACAATCCATTTCTATATTTTAGATCGAGCGAGGTGGCGTATCGGTAACACGTTAGACTCGCATTCGGGAGGATCCGGGTTAGATCCCCGGCTCCGGTCATCCTGATACGGTTTTCCATGGTTCCCCGAAATCGCTCCAGGTGAATCCTGGGACCACTGCTGACTCCTCTCCCAGCTCCTGTCATTGTACCAAGTTGTGGGCCACCGTCTGCAATGAGAAATTATTCACACAAGTCTGTTTACGTAGACGTCGTGTTTCTCAGCAATTTTGAATATTTTAACTTTTCGTATATAACAAGGTCATTTGAGAATGAATCAACAACTCGGGGAATTAGGGACAAGAAAGGAAGTGACCATAGTGGGCATTAATAAACCATCACTGCATTCGCCTGGAAAAAGAGAGAGAAAACAATAATTCGGACGTAGCACAATAAAATTATTCATTGAACCGAAATAGACGCGGATGATTTTTTTTTTTTTTTTTTTTTTTGTTATGAGCTTTGCTTCCTGTGCCACCCTACAACATTCAGCGAGACTATTTGAGACGGCGACGCTGCAAAACCTATTGTGACATTGCCGAGTTAGTTGCGAGATAGTTATCCGAAACAAATGCCTACGCTGTTTCTGTCAAGGCCAGAAAAGAAGTGTATTTTTTTCCACTAAAAATTCCGGGCTATTGTGCTTTCACATTTCCTCTGCTAGATGTATTAAGTACTCCAGAGTTTTTTATATGAATTTGGATAAATCCTGAAATTATTTTTTTTGTAGTGATGTTTGTGACGTACCGATTTGAGTGCTGAGACGGTAATTTTGCTACAACTTTTGTGTGTAGCAACTGTTACGAGAGATATTTCGATGTAATATTTTACAGTTGACATTAAAATTAATTAAGTAATGTAATTCATACAACTGTCTAAGTTATGTTACACAAATATTGCGCTAGGTTTGAATCAATATTTATTTGTTGTTTCTCATAATATCAATTGGCCTATTTGGTGTTTATTAACTATGTTTCATGCCGTAAACAGCAATTATTCCCGGCCTTTAGCAATAGCGTATAAAACGTTAAAGTTTATATACTGTATAATACGCATAAGAAAACGCTATGCTACGGAATTAAAAAAATCACATTACTTTGGAACCAGTGAATATCTGTGGCGCGAATCATTAGCTGTGGTAGTTAACTATCAGTAGGTAGGCCTAATTGTGAAACATGAAGCTTCGTGGCGCCACACCACGACAACGGGAAACATCATTGGTATAGAATATCTTATGCGTCTCTTTTATTGTCTGGCTATTGAATAATATTTATTTTTAAACAACTGAGAGCTCTCTTTCATGTTTTGGAGTCTAATTTATTATGAAGCGATTAAATAGTTCGTGGACATACTGCTCTTAAATGGACATGTTCTACGTGTTCATAAATATGATACATGTTGCGTGTTAATAGTTAAGCGTAGTCCTCGTAATCCCATCTTAATCTGCGCATGTCTGCTTCCCGAGTCCATTACGTTAAGCTCCCGGTGGACTAGTCGTTCATAAAGATTATAGTGATACGGCAGAAGATCCATGCATATTTAGGTCGATCTCCGTCATGTATTCGGCTGCGCACCGGCTTACGATGCAGAGCTGGATCAGAGTTTTATGCCTTGGGTGAAGCATCAGTAAAGAAATTGTTTGTTACGATCAGTTAATTGGTTGCATGTTATTGGTGTTCTCACCTTAAGTTAAAATGAGGGACGACAGTACACACTTCTGTAAGCTGTGAAGATTCTTAAATCGAATAGAATTTAATTAAATCCACTCGTTATTTCGACTTGTTGACATGGGTGTGGTGAGGTTGGCACAATATGTAGCCAGTTATTCTCCCAACAGAAACGCTGAACGCATGAATTTCTTTCTTCTCTTTTTTCGAAGCCAATATGGATACAATACTCAATGACAATCTTAGATAATGGTATTTGCCAACTTTATGAGTAAATATTTATCGAAAATTACTAATTCGTTACGCGTGATCTCTTGCGCCGCAGTTAAATGCACGAGGTTCCGGCGTCAGATATTGTGCCTCAGACGTTCGTATCACTGGATACTATTTTGTTTAAAACGTTGGCTAAAACTATTGTCTATGATTGATATTGTTTAATTTTCGCAAATTGACTTCAAGAAACCCACATTTATAGATTAATACTTTTAGCGTTGAATTATGTACAACGCCCTCTTAAACATTAACTTTAGAGTTAAAATGCAAACAGAATGTCTAAAAGTGTGTTGCTCAATACGACGGTTTCCAAAAAAAACTTAGCAGTTTGTGTACCGGGCTGGGGTTTCTTAAGCGTTAAACGAAATAGTTATATTTTATAAAGCTTAAATAAAAGCAGCGAAACAGGGTGATATCAGAGGAATAACACCAAAGGTCAGAAACATTAACATCTGTTCATCAATTTTCAGCGATCTCTGTTAGAATGAAAACACTGATCATACTGGTTTGCAAATATCCGGTCGAATAATAACTACCGCTTGCTTTAATTGGCTGGAATTATGACTTATTTTATTGCGAACTGGTTTTACTTAGCATTTGTTCCGTTTGCGTGATAAACGCTTCCTGCAAATTATTAACGCGAAAATGTTCTGTTGTAAACCGATCTAAGTGACAAACACCACATTGTGGTAAGCTGGAAGAACGGCTGGTGTGTGATGAGATCGGAGTAGAGCAGTGGTGTTATAACGAAGACGAGCTGGAAACAGCACTTCTTCCAGAAAATCCTTACGTTCCGGGAAGTGTCCTCCAGCCCCGTCTTCGCCGCTCCCTAAAACTTACGAGGATTATTTAATTATTTTTATTTAATTTTTTAATTTTGGAAAAAATATCTGCACTCCAAGGCCGAAACAAGGGTTCCCGAAACTGAAATGAGGGTGAAAAATAAACGAGTTTCAAATCTTATTGTAGTGGTGTGTTCAAAGAATGGTTTGGCCTAGAGTCGCAGTGTAAGATTTATTTAGTAATTAACATTATTATTTATTGTCTGGCTTTGGGAAAGCAGGGCTGCCAGTTTGACTGTCAGAGGGGTGTAAACTTTTTAGTGATAAACAAAAAACTGCACAATACAAAAGTAAAAATTGAGACTTGTCTACTATTAATTGCAAAACTGTAATATTAATGAGAATGCCAAATGTAGGGGGTGGGACAAGATTTAATTCATTGGTGAAGACCAGTTTGAATGTACCTACAGATTATCATTCTTATGCTATTAAAGATATTTTACTTAATAAGTCGATCTCCTGCATTATATTGTGTGACTTTTAGGAAATAACCCCACGTACATTTTGATGATATAAGACCAAATGAAAATTCGTAATAGACTAAATATTTAATATTGCGACCTTGTAGGATGTGTAGTTTCAACATTGTACTTGGGTATTGTTCGGACTGAACTTATTTACTTCTAATTGTTCATTCCATTCATATGTCTATCGGGTTGCTATTTACTGCATTCGAAATCTGCATTCAGAAATACAGTAGATGGGAGTTGCAAGAATTATCGAGATGTATCTTGACGACGACCAGAGTTCTATTATGTAACTTTACTTCTCGTAAAGATCGCAACTGTGGCTGTCTTTTGAGAGCGAGAACGATGCGATGCCGATAGTCTCTCAACTGTCTCTATGTCGTTTTTTCTAACACCTCTCTTTACTAGAATCTCAACATACTTGACAACACTGTAGGTTATACTTTGAATACCTTCGTAAATCGTACTAAATTATATGTTCTCAGTTTCTACTGCATGTTCTTAACGTACTAATTACGTATATTTCGTTTTAAATAGTTATGAATCAAAATGTTCCTTTTAGAAATCAGAGTAAAAGTTATAACATCAATTTCATCCGTCACTAAAATAATTACTCTCAAATCGGAAGATAGTATACTGCACTAAAAAGAGAAGTGGTACTAGTATTGTGTTAGTGTACACCTTTCTACCAAGAGATAGCAGCTCACGTTCTGTATTATGTTTGCGTCGGTAATAAACGTCAGTACACTCAGATCTATCAAATGCAAAACGTATATCATATTTTGAGGAATATAAATTAATTTTATTTTGTTTCTTTTCCAGCCGGCCACATTTCATTAGGATTTGTTTCCGTTTCGAAAAATTGTTTGTAGGAGAAAACTTCAAATTTTTGCCATTTTATTTTTGCACTTTCACTTGTAACAACACCCAGAGTGACAAGACTTTTAAAAGGCAGTCTCGGCTCCATCTCAATTACAGAATACCAATTACCGCCGTAAAGATGGTTACGCAGTAAATGTCTTTGGAGACATGTCGTATCAAGGTCCGAAATAATTACAGAATAGGACCCGCCAGAACTTGATCGTGCGCAGACGCCAGTGAGGATGCGGTGAAAATTTTGTGCAGCGAGTGCTACACCCACCCATTCATAAACCAGTGGCAGAGTGACGGGTCAGTCAGTGCGCCGTCCTGTTGTACTAGGGTTGTGTATGTGTATGTAGGCGGGGGAGGGATGGCATGATGGTTGGGGAAATGGAGGGGGAGTATAAAAATGTGGGTCGCCATTGATTCAGCGGGAGACTGCGACGTACGCATCACAACGCCCCCGCTTCTGGTCCATAGCAAATTCCTCACCCACTCGCCCACGCTCTCCCTCTTTCTAGCCTTTCATGTTGTACGAGCAGCTTTCCTGCTTCTATATTTCTTCCTTCCCTCCTCTTGTATTACTTTAGCTGCCCACACAGGACAAATAAGTGCGGTATTTTACTGTTTGGAGGGGAAAATGCTGATGTTATACGACAATTAATTATTAAAACTGCCGGTCAGCAACTTAACACTACATTTCAAATAGCTCTAGCTACTGAAACTATTTGCATTTAAAAATACTTTTACATATTGAAGTTTGTTGTTTCTTCAGAATGTTGATTTTTTAGTAACTGTAATTCACGTTTCCTTTTTTATTTTTATTGTGAAGTCTGGGTAGTTTTTCACATTGGTGCAATAAACTCAAAACTTATTTAAAGGAATACTTTAAAAAAGGTCATGACTAATAGCAGTTATACAGCGCACAATTCTATGTTGGAATTTTGCAAAATAATTCACCGTTGGTTCGCAAAAAAATATTTTGCTCAGTTTTCGCATTTTTTTTTTCATAACAAAAATGATGGTTAGTATGGGTGCAAAAATCTGACAAATTACGACGTTTATTGATAAGATAAAATTAGGTACAAATTATTATGTATTTGTGACAAGACAATGTAGTGATTATTCGATATGAAGATCACATTGTTTGGAAAAATATTTTCGAAATTGCTGTAAAACTACCGAACATGGTCGAAATTAATGGCTCACTGTCAAAGAGTTTAAAAATTTAGTTTTTGTTCACAATGTCTTTTTAAAGTATCTGTAATATACACCAATTTTTTAGAATAATTAATTATATTTTCTATTTTTAAAGAATTTTCAGATCTCAGTCAACGAAAAAAAATAATTTCATGAGAAATAAAAGTTGACGAGTGAAACTTTTGTTCTTTTAACATTCTAAAAATCGTGATCTGCGCTGTAATGTTTTCATAAAAAAAAAAAAAAAAAAAAAAAAAAAACTAGTTTCAATACTTCCTTCGTAGCGCTATAAATATTGTATTGTAAAATTCATAACTAGGGACAGGAATGTTTGGTTAAAAAAAAAAAATTTACCCCACTTTGTTTCAGTGCCTTAAGTGCACACCTGCAGCTCAACTTCATGGCTATTGACGGAGTGTTTTTGTGCAGAGTTGTTATTCATTTGACTGTGCCAATCAGTACACGGATAAGTGCGACACATCACGTCTGTGATTTGCGGGTTTAACCTCCGCATGCTGGGTGTTACGGCATCCAATCACTGACCACAAAGCCGAGATGCAGGTGGCGCACGTAAGGCACCGAAACAAAGTGCTGCAAAAATATTTTCGTGAAATTTCCTATCTCTATTTATAAGGCATTATTATAACATACGACTTAAGCAAAACTTGGTGCATGTGTCCAATCAGTTAATATATTCTGTAGTGCATATGCAAACAATTTCTTAATGTCGGCAAACGTTATTGTTTTGTATAGTTCTAAATAATTTATTGTAAATTCACAATTGTTTGTAATCTCTACATATAAAAATGAAAGCTGACTGATTGACTGACTGACTGACTGACATATCAAACTGCAGCCCAAACCACTGGACCTAGAATAGTGAAATTTTTTGTGGGGGTTCCCTTCAGGTCGTAGGCGAGCACAAAGACGGGATTTTTCGAAATTCGACCTCTAAGGGGGTGAAAAGGGGTGAAATGTGTTTCCGAAGAAACGTCGATAGAGCTCGAACCCGACGGCCTATCATCGTGATTTTTACTTTAATAGGACACTCGCAAAAATGCATATTAGCCAATTTAAGGATTTTCCGAAGTTCAACTTTTAAGGGGCTGAAAAGACGTTAAATGTGTTTCCAATCAACTATTGATATCTATCGAACCCTTCGGGATAGAGAGTTGATATTCACTTCAAAATATTGCTTACGTAAATACTCAAAAAGTGGTTTTAAATTTTTTGGAAATTCGACCCCCAGACAGTAAAAAGGGGCAAAATGTGTTTTTAATGAATCGTCTTTATCTTTGAAACACAATTGGCTATCGTCGTGATTTTAACTTTAATTGGTTACTTTTACAAATGTCTATGGCAGGACTCAAAATCGTTTCGAAATTCTTTATTTAAAGGGGTGAAAATACGTGAAATGTGTTTTCGATTATCC
>PNEQ01014951.1:0-14025 GCA_003012365.1 Medauroidea extradentata
TTCTAGACAAGATGGCGACCACCATTAGAATGATATATCAAAATAATAAGAATATTCTAGTCATTTAAATCTAGAAGACAAGATGGCGACTGCCATGGCCTAACGAATGTTCTAGACCAATTCTCAGAAGGAATGATAGAGCATGACCTTCCAGAATACAAGATGGCAATCGTCCCCAGAATGATAGAGCATGAAAAAGAAATAAGCTAGACAAGATGACGACCACCATTAGAATGATATATCAAAATAATAAGAATATTCTAGTCATTTAAATCTAGAATACAAGATGGCGACTGCCATGGCCTAACGAATATTCTAGACCAATTCCCAGAAGGAATGATAGAGCATGACCTTCCAGAAGACAAAATGGCGATCGTCCCCAGAATGATAGAACATGAAAAAGTAATATTCTAGACAAGATGATGACCACCATCAGAATGATATAACAAAATAATAAGAATATTCTAGTCATTTAAATCTAGAATACAAGATGGCGACTGCCATGACGAATGTTCTAGACCAATTCCCAGAAGGAATGATAGAGCATCAGCTTCCAGAAGACAAGATGGCCGCATCGACAAAATGGCGGCTCCCTGTGACAGCCTCGAGCTGACTCGCGAAATTGAGTCAGTTTGCCGCTTTAAGCAGCCGGAGGGTCAAGGTCGATTTTGGGTCAATGACTCGGTGGTAGGAGGGAAATTTGGGAAATTTTGAGGGAAAAAAGGGAAATTTTGAGGAAAATCCGAGATGGCGGCCGAGGCTCCGAGCTCCGGCGACACGCGCCACCAAAACGAACCCCCTATTCCTATCTACTGTCCGCCGCCGCATACTCCAAAATGGGCCTCACTATTGTTTTGTATCCCTTTTCTTTCACTTTCTTGTCTGTGCCCCTTAACACCCTGAACCCTTAGCTGTATAATCAGTCAGTTATTCAATAGGTTAGCAGAGATAGAGGGAATTTTCATCTTCAGGCATTTAAACAGTGACTTGAATAGAGTTTTCAAGCGTTTAGTAAGCCACGAGACCTTATTTGCATGAGTGATCGAGCAAAACTGGTTATGTAACTGAGCAAACCAGCCTAATCTCACAACATATTTGTGCTGGCCTAAATGAAGTTCTGTGCAACATTTCTGTTGCACCTATAGGGTGGCAATTTTAGAAATATTTTCCTTTGTAATAGTTTCACTGTAATGATTTATTTTGTACTGCAAAAATTTAATGAAGGACGAATTTATAATTATATCTTCGAAACTGTTTTACAACACGAAGTAATAACTCTATTTTAAGAAATTAATCCTCTACCTGAATGTTCGAGAGACCCAAAACAGAATAGGAATGTGTTTCTGGGATTAAATAGTTTGTCACACATCAGTTAATTAATGCTAAAGTCTTAGCGGGAAGAAGTAACGAACAAAATAACTGATAAAATGGATTAAATAAAAATCACACAAAAATGCTAACTGTGTGTATTCACAGAATTGTTTACAATGACTGCCGTCACACTTTGTAACTGCTGTTAAGATGTGATTCCACTACCATAATACAGCAACTGTAATAATGTCTTTCAATTAAAGCTGTAACATAGTTTCTAATAATTACATCTTGTAATAAAAAACAATTACTGATTTACCCTTTCGGCCTTCTGGTCTAGGCATTAACTGAATCTATAGTTTCAAACATGCCAAAATATCATTTATGCAAATAATAAAATAGAATGATTAACGCAAATGCTAAAACAAAGCAGTTAACATAGTCTGATAGTTTTATAATTACTCGTGATAAAGTTAACCATACATGGGGACGTTGGTATTTTGAAAGCTGTGTATAACATACAATTTTGTGTACATACTGTATTGCTGGCTCACATTTGATTTAAATATGATGCAAATATCTTTATAAGTTTAAAGTGTTTAGAACCATAATATTCTCATACGTAGAACCCCTGTGGATATTAAAAATACACCTACATTAATAATTGAAATAATATATATAATAATATAGGTAATCATTAGTCATTCTACAAAATTTTAGTACCAGTAACTTACGTAGTGGCAGGGAACTATTAACGTCTAACAATGTTACAGCATTTGTCGCGAGGAAAAAAACTACTGCACACAAAAACGAGAATCTTCAGTGTTGCATTGTACCCAGTTTTCGCACTGATGTGATTCCAACATAATACGCCGTATTTTTATTGCAATACTGCAGGTTTTGTACGTGGTGACAAAATAATTTGTGATGAAAGCATGTCAGTGGTGTAGCCAGGTTTCATTTACGGAGGTCAGAGCTGATAAAATACATTCTATAAATATGTTGAAGAACAATATTTAATTACCTACTACATTTTGCTGTCCATAAAAATAGGCCTACGTGCAACTGAAAAACGTATCTTATAGCCACCATTAATTAAGTACTATTTGTACTACTAAAGACAATACTATAGGCTACTGTAATGATGTAGACCTAATTAATGTTATAAATTTAAAAATTTTCAGAGTGATTGGCCCTTCTCCAAGATCTCTCTAGCTTTACCACTGGAGCAGGTATGTCAGCATTACTCCTGCATCAATACTTACTAGTATTCAGGAGCACTACATCTGTATGTACCACACTCAGAATTTCCCTCTACAGCTAGAATTTTGGATTGAATCTTTCATGGCCTGTAATATGTAGATAACCCTGTAGGAAAAAATACAACTATATAAGAAAGGTAAATACAATGGTGTTTACTGTTTATTGCAAAACAATCATTCTTTTAAAAAATTGTTAATTTACAACAGTTATATAGACTAAGTGGCCACTCCGCTAGTTTTAGATGAGGTTGTACTGAAATTATTCTTTCTAGACCGGAAAGTAGCAACTTTTGTAAATATTAAGGATCACTACAAAACGTGTACCGACAAAACTACTAACCTAATCTCACCTCCTAAACTAACCTAACTTAACCTAACATAAAATTACTAACTTTTAACGTCTCTAGAAACATTTTTCATTAATAAACTAATATACCTAAAATCAATAGTTTGGCCGGTACGCAAAGAGTAGTGATTCTTAATATTTACCAAAAGCTTAAAAAACTATTTATTTACTTTGTCTAACTCTATGTTTATACCATATTTTAAATATTTAAAAAATAATAATACCCTCCAGTTTTGTGCCTACGGTCGCAGTTTGTCCAAAACGCAATAGGCCTAACCTAAACGGTAAACCGCTTGTAAGGCTGTATTCAGACAGATATATTTCGCCTTTATCAACGCAATTTATAAAAAAAAACAGAACACAGTTACTGAAATCAGTTTTTAATACTTTCAATTGTATGTAATATTTGATAACATTTTGCTAAATTTACTTTAATTAAACGTTCCGATCACATTAATTTAATGTTTTGCAAATGTTTGAGCTGGTTTAAATGCATTTTAATATATTAAAAAATACGTACTGCGATTTTATAGCACTAAATGAAACGTACAGTAATTTCGACACGCGAAGATTGTAAACACACTCTAGGCCTGAACAATTACACAAATACACTAATATATATTATACAGCTTTCACTTACCTTACAATGTGTTGTTTCCTAGATTTTTACTTTACAATATACTATATATTAAAGCTTCCGCTGATTGCTATTACAAATTTAAAACATACAACACGTGCACGCAATCAAGGAGGTTAAGGTTACACTTCACTTCTTCACTTCACCCATTTGACTAGCCTTCGGACAAAAATTGTTACAGCCATAAGCAAGACACGAAAATAACCGTATAAACCAAAAGTATCAATTAGAAACGCGAAATCGCCGTAACGAAAAAGACGTAAGAAACAAGACAACCCGAAATGACGCGAAGATACAAGAACAGCACAAAACACAACACGCGTGCCGAATACCCGACACAGGATCAAAAAACCGAACCCGCCCACGGCGGTGGCTACAGAAGAACTCATGGTTACAAAACAGTAGCTTGGCGGAAAGCGGATCCGAGAAGGAAACAGAGTAGGCAACTTACGAAAATAAAATCCCTTTCTCGTTAGTTTCAGCAAATTTTTAAAATATAGGTCTACAAAGGCTGTATTGTCATATAGTTAGTTGTGTAACACGTTATAAATAAATTTTCTTTCATGGAACACGTTACAAGTGGCAGATAAGCTTATTTTCAAAGAACTTAATAACGAGTGGTTTTATGGAATGGTCCGTATTTTTTATTTACATGGAAAATTCCGTTTTTCTTATTTACGGACACGGTTTCCGTAAATTAACAGCACATTTCCGTACATTTTCCGTAAGTTAACGGAAATTTTTAACAGTGCGGTTAACTACCTCGATCACGAGTTTGTGAGTGGGGATCTGGTAGACTTGTCGCCCGTGCTGTTGCTCCTGCAACCACTGCTTCCGTTGTTAAAACAGTTGCTGCAGCTGGAACCGTGTGTCACTGTTATCTCGAGCAAGTTGCAGCCAGCACGTTAGCAACTGCCCCGGCTCCCTGCAGCAACCTCCACCCACTATGGAGGCGAGGCTGTGAGCCCAACTGGCAGCACCTCTCTTGCCCAACACAACAGCCGCTGTTTGTGTTTGTGTTTGTGTAGCGAGGATCCTCATTGACTGCTCTAGGTTCTGCATCTATATTGATGGGTACGGAGTAGGGTACGCTACGTGGCAAACAGAACTGCTGTCTTTGTTGAGGATCCCGATTTCTTTCCAGTGATATCATTACAACGTGCATCCAACTTGGTGATATCGTGCTGTCCTTGCGCGACAGTCTACCGCCAACCACTATACTCCCTACTCATATGTTAACAAGTGGCCGGCCATGTCGCACCACTCCAAACAATTCCCCGAAGGCACAATTACAGACACTGACCGCAGTTCTGCACTTTTCCACCTTTATCCGTCGGTTCTGAGATACTCGGCAAATTCTGTACGATGTGACCATGAAAACCTCTACTTATTTAATGCTTTCCTCCATTTATTGAACATTTACAAAAACTTATAATGTCAGCATTTACTGTAGACTGAGGGGAATAGAAACGCTGGGGGTTAATAGGGACAGTATTTTTATGAACTGTTTCAGTATAAAATGTACTGAAAACTGACTTTTTGGATAGGCATGTTTACAAATTGAGTGGGTAAGATGAAAAAGAAAAAGCATTCCATATTTTAACGATAGTGAACTGTTATGGCCAAGTTGTGTACCTTAATTGATTATGATAAATAAAGAAAAGGTTCTAGGAATCCTTGCACTTATATAGGACTTTGAATTTTGAAGTAATATGTAAAAGGAAATCATTTTCTCCTTAACCTGAGCGGTACGGCATGATTGGCTATTCGCCGCGATAGTCGCTGCCGTAGTGTTTCTATTTTGTTTATAGTGTTACAAATGTGCGTGTGACATTGTAAATGTGTGGTTAGTACAGTGTAGGTATTATAACATAAAGCATACTATTCTGGAAATTTAAAGCAATTGTACTATGGAAACATATGGGTAAATTATTGAGATTAAAATATAAAACATTTATTCAACTTTGATTGCATACAATTTTCAGTACATAAAATGTATTGTGTTTTTCAGGTAAGGTTCAATTTCCTTAAATCTGAAAAAGAATGTGTAATTGTTAGGGACCGGAAAATTTCGCCGTTTCAATGGCCTGCATGTTAGAATGCACTATCCTATGCATACTCAAGCCCCGACTATTTGTCCACTAGCTTCTACTCAGTGGAACAGTGGAACAACAGACAATGAACGAATAGATGGGGCTTGAGCATGCATAGGACAATGGATTCTACCATGCGGGTTATTGGATCCGCGAATTTTTCCGGCTCCTAGTAATTGTACGTTTTCTCATTCAACGTACAGTTTAGTGTCAAACAGTTTTTCATGTTATCCCGGAAGTTGGCTAAAGTGGAATGTTATCCTTCTTCATCTCACCCATTCAGTTAAGTTAGGCCTAAACATCGTAACTAGGAGTTTGTTTCTAATTCTGTCCATGTTCACCCCAGCGTCCCTGTTCATCCCAGTTTACGGTAGTAAGTTATTTGAATACTTAAAAAATCATGATTATATGTTGTTGCCCGGACAGGGGTTTGAACACTGGACATTTATATTCATATCCAAAAGGATTTCCCACATTGATTTTTTTTCCCAAATTTACGTGCACATCTAATGGGTCAGTGTCAATTTATGCCATGATTTATGCGACTTGACAATTAGTAGAGACTATTATGACAAACACAAACTTACACCCAGCCAGAGTGGGAATCGAAACCATACCCTCGCAGCCGACTAGGCTACAGAGGTCGTCGACTTCTGAGCTACTACGGCAATGGTCAACTAATTGATTTCTTCCGAAGTAAATAAATTTAGTGATACATTTGTGGAAAATCCCCCCTCCCCACCAGATTTGTGATCATCTAAAGGTATAGTCAAAATAAAAACCACTGGGAAAGGAATTTTTATTTTAGTTAAGTCCGCATTTGTAATTTTTATTTTTTTTCTGTATACAGTGCTATTCGAAGTTTGATGTCAACTAAATAAATATAATTAACTAGTATGATGGAAACTAATAATTAAATCATTTATTTAAGAGCATCGCTAACTCTCACTGATAAATTCAGTAAATTGTATTTTATATTGTATATTGTATCTAACTTAGGTAACTAACTATAAATTAGTGTTTCGCTTGCTGAAAAGTGACTTTTAACACTGCCAGGTACATCATCACATTTAAGTAAATTTTGCACGAAGATTCACCGCTGACAGTGTAGAATATGCATACAATATGGTCATCACTTTTAACAGGTTGCCAATGTTGTCGATTCTGCGATTAAGTCTTGCTGGGACATACTACGCGGCGACATGAAAAGAGTCAATGTGTGAATAATCCATTCCTGATTGTATTAAACAGCGACACTTGTTGCGAGCGGTTTGCCCGAAATAATATCTAAAAAAAACACGTTGTGACCTGCAATAACTTTGAATAGCACGTCATGACCTATAAGGGCTGGAAACTTACATCCAATTGTATAAGGTCCCACTAACAAAGTGGGTACTTAATTCGGATAATATGTGGGCCTTATGGCTTATGCAAGTTATAAAAACAGTGCTACGCAATTAGCTCGAACAAAATATACATATACTTGCGAAACCCTCAGGAGAAAATGTTGAGCTTCATAATAGCATAACTGCGAAGAACAATGTCAATAATGGAATACCTTATAAAAGAAACTTTGATACTGATAGTGGTTGTCGGACTAGAAAGTGATAAAACCAGTGCTGTTGAATATGTTAACGAAGTTTATTCCGAATCTATCATACAAGTCTCCAATGAAGGGCAACGAGGGGTAATTCGAAGATGAAGGAAGATCAAGACAAAGGCCCCGAATTTCCCGTAGACACTAGTGAACTGTTAGACAGACTCAGACTTTTTTATTTATTAAAGATTCTGGGATTATTTCTGTGTACATAAAACATATTAGATGAGGTTGCATTGAAAAGATAAAGTTGGTCTTTTCTAAGGACCTTTTACTGCTAAAAGAAATATTAAGTTGTTTCTATATCAATGTGAAAAATAGATATACACAATTAAATTGTGTTTCATTCTTCGCATCTTTACCTTCTAATTGGACAATCTTAGTGCATTGTACTTATGAATTATTTGAGACAAAAAATTGGTTTTGATATCATGTGTGTACATGTACTTTATATATAAGTAAAATTAACTTTTAGCTACCATATGACTGGGGCACACCAGAATGCATAGACAAACTAAGTCAGTTTAAACTCTTGCTAGTTTACATAGATGGTGAGTGAGGCTCGAGATGAGGACAGGGTAATCTAAGGTAAACTGTAAGATAAGAAAGTAGGTTTTTAAAGTGTATTCATATAGCCAAGTTGAGTGAAGAATCTACATTGTACGATAAAATAGAAAGCTCTACTACAGCGATTTAAAACTTTGGCATAAAACGTATGTGAATTCTTGATGCCTAAAATTATAGTCTAAAAGTTAGGCCTAATATCGCACTCTCAATGCAATACTAACATAAAACAAAATATTTCATTTGTAGATAAACGCACGTATACATACGTAAACACTTTTCATTTGGGATGTTTACAGTGTAATATAAACTAAGCACCAAATAGGTTGGTACTACATTGAAACATTATTTCTATTGTTTATTCTGGTGCACCATAAATACCGAAAATGTTAGTCTTGCGCTAATAATTAACTGTTACTTGACAAAGATGCTAAGAACAAAGCTTTTTTTATGTTTGGAACGCTTTTCTTAGTAATGTTAGAATTACATTAGGCAGAGAAAATTATCCTCTATTCCACCACATACATACTAAAATGTTGATTTTTAAATTATGATGGTGTTGTATTCGGGGTACGAAATATTGAAGTTGAATGCATATGTCGGAAAGTGATGACCAATTGGATGGTTTATAGAATAGATTGGAAGTGATTTGTATTTTGGTCGGTCTAATGGGGGTATCCTATAGGTAAGATAAATCGGAAGTTAGAGAATGGGCACGTCAAAAATGTTAATAAATTTCCAGGTTAAGGTTTGAAAAAAAAATTAATTGTAGTTACATCAAACTGTGTAGATAAGACATACACAAAATTAATATTTCTTCAAGATTGGAGGCCATGTAAAATGGTAAAGCTGCATCAAGTGCACATAACAAACACATGTGTCATTAGTGCAAAGTAATAGGGAATGTTCGTGGATGATTTGATGAGTTATTAACATGGCTATCTTGTGTATCAGCTAAACCCTGTTCTTTTATACTGTATGCTTTTCTTTGTATAATGTCGAGTTCTGAGGACTAGATCTCTGCGTGCTCAAGTAATGGCATGCGTATATTATTGTTTGGTGTATTTCTTTGAACACTGCTAAAAATAAGGACGTTATTGCAGATAGGTTATACATGTAGCTCAAACTTTTCATAAAGCATACATATACGGCCCTCGTTTTGCAGAAAGTACATAATATGTACACAGTGAAATTTATATTCTATTCCAAATTATATTTGAATCATGAATGTTATTGTATGGTGTGAATCTAGATGTGTTGAGATGTTTGGACACGAATTTGTATGTTATGTATGGTTTGATATGATTCAGCACACGCATCCAAATGTCTGGGTATTACTATTATACAAATGTGCAGAAGGGTGTCATCAGGCGAAGAAAAAGTTTGGTAACCTGACTGATGATAGATTGTAACCTCTTCGATACTACTTTTCTTCTTAGCTGTTATTTTATGTAAATTGGCAATGTCAGTATCTTTCAACGACTGTTCGGATGTTTTTCGAATAATATTTTTAGTTTATGCAAAAGTTTTAAAGAGACTGAAGTCTGTAAACAGTAAAATTTTCAGTTCATTATTATATGCATGCAAAAAAAATTTCTAAGCCAGCCTCACCTAGCTGTGAACTGCTGTTGCATGCTTGTGTGTGTGTGTGTGTGTGTAATTTTTGAAGTAATAAATATATAGTTGCTCTTGTCTCAGTCATAATGCTATCGAGACACTGATAAAGAATTTAAATGACATTTTATTTGATAAGCTGGGATTCATAAAATATTATTTACATGGCTAAAGTACGACTGTAAGGGAGTGCGTTGTTATACAACACACGACCCGCGGTGCTTAAATGCAAGTGACACATCAGCAACCTCCCAAGCATGTTGCGTGCGAGGTGTGTACAACTTGTCCTAACTCGCCAAGTGCCGTCACGACCGCCGAGTCTAATGCTGCTGAAAGTACGAGTGGCGACACGACGATTGTTGTTCCAGCCATGCTGACCACGAAGGTAACATTTGCGTTTCAAAAGTCAATACTAATAAATCGATTCGTTCAAATAAATTGAATCAAACACTTTTATTATTTTATAAGAAAAATAAAGGGATGTTTTTATTTAACCTTTGATTTTATAGTTAAATAAATACTATACAATTGAAATAAATATGATAAATAAGATTAACATAATGCTTAATGATTTTCTCTGAAATTACATGAATAAATAACAAAAAGGTTAATTACAGCAAATTGGTGGGCAGTAGTGTAATGAAGTGTGGGAGGTAGGATGAATTATGTGGGATGGTCTATGGGCAATAGTGGCGGGTGAGGGGATAGGAGGTGGTAAAGAGGCCCTGTTACTAAAAAAAAATGTAAGTCGTCAAGTGAATGTGGCGTATGACGGTTGCTATTCGCCATGTTCAAGTGCTGATGTCGTTGCATGTGAAAGAGCGGACATCTTGCCAGAGCTTCAATTAAAAATATTTTTTTTATTTAACAGATAGATTCCTAAACGACTTTTTAATTTCAAAAACAATGTCATTGAATTGGTCGGAAATCACCTCTTGCATGTAATATAATTAAAATTGGTTTATTGCATTTAATATTTTTTAAAATTATTAAATTTAATTCATCGGAAATCGATTAACTATAGTTTAGTTTTAAGGAAGAGCTTCAGCAACTAACATTATTGTCACATGCATTTATGTGAAATGTTTAACTACTGACCTTAAAGTTAATTTTAGAGTAAAATTTTAGAAACAATACATTCTAATAAATATTATTATTAATTAACATTGATCCGAATGATCATTAGTCACATTCAATCTGCCCGCATTGAGAAAAAATAGGATGATTTTTTGTGGAGTCGAAATTAATGATGTAAATTTTTAACAAAATAGAAAATGTTTAAGGGAATTCAGAGAAAAATTTAAAAAACTTCTTTTTCAAATTTTTTAATTTTCGAAATTTTGACCATTGGTGATATGATATCGAGGCCAAGGCCATACAAATCCAACACGGTGAACCGGGGGTCTTTACATCACAACATGACACAATTGTAAAAAGATTCGTAGTGATTAAAATCAGTCTTAATAAAAGTTGCAGTGAAACTAAATTTCTACGTTTTAAGTTATATTCGTCTTACTATATGGCAGCACATGTGAGTGAGTCGAAACTAATAAATTTTATACACAATGAATACAAATGCATAGCAGTAAATGTCATGTACGGTAATATTAGAGGACATTTTAGAATTTTTCTGTAAGTTTTAATATTTTACCTTCGCTATCGCGGACAACATTTATAATATTCAAAATCAATTATTAATTTATCTGAAAACTGAATTCCGTGCAGTTATGGGCTAAAACAAGATCTATTTTACCATGTAACTAAATCTTCGTTTGGCTGTATTTCCTTTTTGGGATGATAGATCTGATTCTTGATATTTCTGGAATATTTGCTGAGCAGAGTGCGTACAACATTTTTCTGTCGGACTTTTTCGGCTTATAATTAAAAATTTTTAAAGATGATAAACACGTCACTGTAAATAACCTGAACTGTTTCAATATGATCTACTGTTTCGTAATGAACACTTTCTCTACAACAGCATTAGCTCAGTTCTGTACAGTACACATTCTGTTTGACTGTGCACACGAGCAGGAAAACTTTGAGCAGTAATTGTTTTGTAGTTACGAGGGATAAACACCGGATTTAATTTTATGCGTTTGATGCGCGGTGACAGAGAAGCGATAAAGTTCAGCTTCCACACTCGATGGTAACAGCATAGCTTCTGTACGGAACACGCCAAACAGGCGTCCATCGTTTTCGTATTTCTTTTTTTCCTATGGAACTTAAGGAGGGGGGCCACACAAAATTGTACAATATATTGTTTGTTTTGTAGACATATACTGTGACTATTTTTCACAGTAATGACAATTTTCTAAGTTTTGTAGTTTTTGTGTAACGGCAAGTATAAGCCAGAATTTGCATAAAACCGTTTTATACAAGAAATGGAAACCAATTGACTTACATAAACGAAATAATTCACACCGAATGATGGTGTCATAGGCTACAACTAGACGTGCATAAAACACTGCATTGACATTTTTTATTTATAAAAAATACACAAAGTTATCAATTTTTATTTCAAATTCAACAATTCTTTAAAAATACAGAAAAAAATTTTAATGAAAAATTATACTCATGTCCAAACGTAGCCCGCGACACTGTTCTTCAGTG
The DNA here is from genome assembly GCA_003012365.1 of Medauroidea extradentata. NCBI lineage: Eukaryota > Metazoa > Arthropoda > Insecta > Phasmatodea > Phasmatidae > Medauroidea > Medauroidea extradentata. The sequence continues at coordinate 12,035 of PNEQ01014951.1, forward strand.
TGAATTTTTTCGTTTCTGTATGTCAGTTGGTTTTCATTTCTTCTTCTTATAAAACTGTTTATGCATATTTCGGCAATGACGTACCATTATACAAAAACTATGAAAGCTAGAAAATTGTGCTTACTCTAAAAATGATCACAATGTATCCCTGTAAAACAAAGTCTGGGTAAAATATAAAAATTATTAAATAAATTACAATTTTTCAAAGAACAGTAATGCCCCATTGATGTGCCACTTCACAGCCATCAGCTGGCTTACATAGGTCTTGCCATGCCTGTACCAGCAATGGTTCACCAATGAATCACTCCACAGCCACAACTGAACCCATAGATGGCGTGCCATAGGTGTGATATAATTGTATCGTTATTAAGTGTTTCCTGTTTCATACTGTTTATTTGTCGAGATTGAATCTAGATATCAACCTGAAAATTTCTTTGTCATTGCCGGGATTCGAACCTACAATCCTTACGTTAACAGGCACACATCACAAGGCCGCAAAACCACAGTGAACACATGAGGTTGAGGTGTGGGCGTTTCCTTTATATAATATTTTGGCGTACTCCTAAATTCAGCATATTATTGTAGTTAGAAAAGTAAAATTTTACTTTGTATTGATTCATAACACCAAAAAAGTTTTTTTAATACTGTGTAATATGATATCTATAACTCTGTAACATGCTTTCTCGTTTACATATTCGCACTAAAGTAAATATATCAAACCATAAAAACCTGTAGAAAATAAAACCAACAACCTACAATCATTGCTGGTATATGTAGCGTGTGGGCCATTTCCAATGTGCCAACATAAAGCCTTAGTTCCACATATACTATATACATTTCACCAATGTGTTACAAATGACGTTCCGAATGTTCCATTTCAGTAAGTCAGCCATTGCTGGACCAGCTCAGTAGAACCATATCATAGCCAGCAGCTACCCAGCAGTGCTGACAGTAAACCAGCTAACATAACCTCAATAATTGCTGGTGTTCAGCATGTCGGCCATTACCGATGTACCAGCACACAGCCATTTATGTTCCACCAATGGGTCCTGAATGACTTTCCGAATGTTTCACTTCCATAAGTTAGCCGTAGCTGGACCAGCTCAGTAGAACCATGTCTTAGCCAGCAGCTACCAAGCAGTGCTGACAGTAAACCAGCTAACACAACCTCAATAATTGCTGTTGTGCAGATATAGGTCATTACCGATGTGCCAGCACACAGCAACTTATCTTCCACCAATGGGTCATAATTGGCTTTTCGAATGTTTCACTTGCGTGAATCAGCCATAACTGGGCCAGCTCAGTAGAGCCATAATTTATCAAACCCACCAGTTGCACAGCAGGACCAGCAATAAATCAGTTAACGGCTGATTGTGTAATTTCGCAATGAGCACTCGTATTTGTGCTTGACTCGCTGACTACTTGTAGGAAGTAGCCTGATTTCCGCGGGTCAGTCACATTTCCTAGAAAAATTAACAGTTTTTCGCCTGGCAACAATGGCTGTTAGTTGTGAAATGCAGTGCCTGGGTGTTGGCCCCACCGGGTTATGGCCAGAGCTTTGCTGACTTGGCGGTGGTGGGTGGTCGGATGCAATTTTTCGGAGTGTTGATCATTGTCGACTGCTGGGTCAGACGTGTTTTTGGGACCGGGGGTCTGACAGGGACCTCGGGTTGATTGAGATGTAAATTTAGGTCATGAGACATTAGCCTTGGGAGGACATAGTTGCGGCATTTAGTTTAAATTAGTGTACAAGTGAAATTGTAGTGTTTATTTCGGTAGAGAAGCCTGGTTCCGAGAGGTTCAGCAATGTGGGGTTGGCTATTTGAGTCAATTTTTTGAAACTATTGTGCCTTTTATCGTTACGAAAAAATTCAGACACATCGGTAAATCAATACATAGTAAATTTATTGTTTTATTTTGTGTGCAGTGTTCTCATATATATATATATATATATATATATATATATATATATATATATATATATATATATA
>PNEQ01014955.1:0-11644 GCA_003012365.1 Medauroidea extradentata
GGATTCGTAGAGCAGAAATAGTTACCGGTACTGCTTCTAGACAGCTGATGACAAGGTGCTTATCATTGCGGATTTTGATGTTGGCTGCTCCTCAGCTTGAAGCCTGTGTCCAAATGATTCAGTTGCCCGCATTGAGGATTCGTGCGTGCATTTATTTGAATCATATGAAAATGATTCAATTGCCCGCTTTGAGGATTCATGCATGCACTTATTTGCGGATTTTTGAATCACATTAAAATGATTCAATTGCCCGTTTTGAGGATTCGTTTGTGCATTTATTTGAATCATATGAAAATGATTCAATTGCCCGCTTTGAGGATTCATGTGTGCACTTATTTGCGGATTTTTGATTCACATAAAAATGATTCAATTGCCCGCTTTGAGGATTTGTGTGTGCGTTTATTTGATTCATATGAAAATGATTCAATTGCCCGCTTTGAGGGTTCATGCGTGCGCTTATTTGCGAATTTTTTGAATCACATAAAAATGATTTAATTGCCCGCTTTGAGGTTTCATGCGTGCATTTATTTGCGGATTTTTGAATCACATAAAAATGATTCAGTTGCCCGCTTTGAGGATTCGTGTGTGCATTTATTTTGAATCTTGTGAAAATGATTCAATTGCCCGCTTTGAGGATTCGTAGGATAGAAATAGTTAATACTATTTAATATATATAATGAATAAGACATAGGTATGCTAAAAGTGTAAATGAAAATAAATTAAATGTGGGCATTCATCTGCTACAAATACTTATATTCATATATACACTATTTAACAGTGCCCTCTCGTCAATGTACTCGTAGCTCGGGAAAAAATTCCCTCCTGCAGGGAAAAATTCCCTAAAACAAATGACTGCCTGAAACAAGATGGAGGACACGACAAGATGGACGATATGATGTGACATGACATATGACATAAGACATAACATAAGACATAACATATGGCATAAGACATAACATATGGCATAAGACATAACATATGGCATAAGACATAACATAAGGCATAAGACATAACATAAGGCATAACATATGGCATAAGACATAAGTCATAACATAAGACATAAGTCATAACATAAGACATAATGTGACATGATATGACATAGTGTGACATGATATGACATAATGTGACATAATACGACATGATATGACATAATGCGACATGATATGACATAATGTGACGTGACATGTGACAAAATGGTCGCCGTGATGTAATATAAGATGGCAGACTGATTCAATATGGCCGCCGTGATGTAATCCAAGATGGCGGACTGATCCACAGCCTCAAGCCTGTGTCCTGGATGCCCCTTTTCCCTACTACTGACATTGCTAGATAGCATTGGCAAAAATTTATGATAAAATTGTAGGAGTCCCAAGAAAGATTTAAACTGTGTTACATTTTCTGGCACCGCTGCCTTTGAAATGGCTTCTATTTTCTGACTTGTGGGATGTATCCCAAACTGGTCTATTTTATGTCCTAATACTCTACTGAGTCACCTAGGAAGGAACATTTTTCAGTATTAATTTTTATGTTATACTCATTTAACCTTTTGAGCACCGCCTCTACTTTACTCTTACAATCCTCTGTAGATTTACCAACAATCAGGACATCGTCTAAATAGCATACTACACCTGGTATCCCCTTCAATACTCTGTCCATTACCGATAGGAAAATTGCAGGTGCACTTGCAACTCTGTAGGGAAGTCTCACCCACTGGAACAATCCCAAATGAGTATTTATGGTGAGAAATTTTCTAGACTCCTGTCCTACTTCTAGCTGTTGGTACGCATTACTCAAGTCTAAGACTGTAAACACTCTATACCTCCTGCTAAGCTGGCAAACACATCCTCTAGTTTAGGTTACGGGTACGATTCTACATTCAACACTCTGTTCAGCGTAACTTTAAAATCAACACAAAGTCTTATGCCGCCACTTTTTTTGGGTACTATCACTGGTACTTACTGGCACTATTTTTCCACTTTATTTCAACTCATGCAGCTGTTGGTCTACCTGCTCAACTATAGCATAGGGCACGGAGTAAGCCTTGTGGAAAACAGGTATGGCATCCTCTTTAACAATTAAATTTGCTTTAAACCCTCTGATACTCCTTTTAACATCTTTTCCAAAAACTTTGGGATACTTACTAGACAGATTTCGTTCCCATTCCGAGGTTGCCTCTTTCCTATTTCCCACACTGACTTTCTGCCTCTTTGCCGGACTCTTGTACTACTGCCTCAATGGTATTAGCTGAACTTATGTTTAACTTCTTCCTCCAATGAGGTATAATTTGATCCAGCTAATCCCTACCCATCAACGCCATCATGTTAGCTCTCCCTGAAATGACAAGAACTAGTAAGGTGCGTACCTCTCCTGACTCTCCAGTAACTACCACTTGTACTTGACCTACTACTTTTAAGGCATTTCCTGTTACTGACGTTAGTTTTAACTCACACTTCTGCAACTTTTTGGAAGCGAAACACTCTTTGTACAATTTAACTGGCATAACTGTTACACTGGCACCACTGTCTACTTCCATTTTAAGCCTCTGTCCTTCAACGTTTACTACCACTGTTAGTGGCTTATTGATACTATCTATATGCACAGACTGATAGCTTGTTACACTGGCTTGACGTAACGATGCCGGAATTGCCTTAAGTGATACAGACTCATCTCTAAGTTCTTCTGCTTCTACTTCATTCACTTTTCCTCGGCTACGACACACCCGAGCTGCATGCCCCTTCTTGCCACACACATAACACGTCCACAATCTTGCTGGACACTTATTGGGAGCATGTTTCCTCCCACATTGTGAACACTGCTGCGTCGTCACTGGTGCAGTTTCCCACGAAGGATGTTTTCTCGTCAACAGAGTAGAACAGTCCTCTCGCTGGTCTAGCGACTGTTGTTTTGTTGGCCTCCGGTACTTCGCTGCCATGCTGTTGATGTCTGCCGGCTGCAACAGCTTCGTCTCCGACACTGCTAACTCCATACTGGTAGCTATCAGGCACGCCTTTTCGAAATTTAGGTCTGGCTCTATAAAGAGCTTCTGTTGTATCCCTTCACACAGCATCCCACATACTAAACAATCTCGTAGAGCATCGTCCAAGAAGTCACCAAATTCACACGTCTTCGCCAAGGTTTTCAGTGCCATCACGTAGTCGGACACCGACTTGTTCTGCTGCTGGTTCCGTTTATGAAAACTTAAACCTTTCCGCAGTTACCATTTTGGTGGGCGAAAAATGTTTCGTTAACGCTATCACCAACTCGTCCAACGATTTTGGGGTTGACTTATCAGGAACCAAAACTTTTTTTAAAATGCCATATGTGGTAGCGCCCATTAACGTAATAAACATAGGCACTTTTACCTCATCTTTTGTGTTATTCACGAGGAAGAACTGTTTTAATCTTTCCACGTAAGACGTAAAATCTTCTTTGTCTGGCGCATATTCGCCAATATGGCCGATCAAGCTCATCGTGACTGAGATACTGTACTTCTCCTGTACTGATGTTCCTCGTGACGGTCATTAACAGGTTAGTTTTACCTACCGACTCGTTGGTCTGATTACATCGTCAGGTACTCTCATCCTCGTCGCCAATTTGTTATGTTCTTTATTCTTTCTTACTTCTCAATACACCACTTAACTAACAACATGATTATAAACACTCCGGCCATCTGCCTTCGCACTCCTGCCAACATTCTCTTACCTTACATTTCTCTACTGCCAACATTCCCACTTACATGTACATACATCACATTTGTTTTACCCTTTGATCTACAATCAACATATGATTCTATTTTATCAAGACCATCTTCAATTTTAGGATTACCAACAATCTCGAATTGTGCAAAATTACATTTCAGGTTAGTGCATGCAATTTTTGTTACATTGCAGTTTGGGTTAAGACATACATTGTTCAGTTCCTTATCAACATGTATTTTATCTGACTGATTACTAATTGACCTTGAGGTCAACAACCAAGTAATAATTCCGTAGATTTTTCACTAGGCCTGCCACTGGATTCCTCCTGCTCTTTTACCTCGAGAACAGATTTAGACCTGCACACTCTTGAATAGTGACCATATTTATGGCAGTCATGGCAAACTGCATTTATCACAGGACACTTCCTATACTTTGAGAAGGCTTCTTTGCTTGAACAGTAGTTCTGACGAGGTGGCTTACTTGAAGGTGGCTTGTACTGGTGATGTATGGCCCGTCCTGGTGGTCCCCCAGTGCCTGTGTGGAACTGATACGAGTTGTATGCCGACCATCCCAGTTGACTTCTTTGCCAGTTAGACGTCCTCTTCTCCCGTTCTTCGGTAGCACCTATTTCTGCAGAGTTCACTTCTTTACGACTGTAACAATTAACTGTATGCAAGGCCTCTTTTCTGTCGATTTCCACCATCAATTCTTGAGTTTGCTCAGCATCTTTGCAAATCTGTACTGCTTTTGCCAGATTTAACGTTGGCTCGCATAATGGTCTATTTTTAAGACGGCTATCTCTTACACCACACACAATTCTGTCTTTAATGAGATCATCTCGGAGTGTGTCATAACCGCAGTCTGTTCTGAGACGTCTGAGAGCTTTCACAAAAGCATCAATTGTCTCGCTGTCTTCCTGCACCCTATTGTTAAATTTGTGGCGCTCTACACTTTGGTTGGTCTTTGGCAGGAAATAAGTTTCCAAACACTCCAGTACCGAAGTATACTTCTTACTGTCTTCTGATTTGATGTCCATAGTGAAGAACAAGTCTTGCCCCTCTTCTCCGAGCACATGTAAGAGAGTAGCTATCTTGATGTCATTGGTCTTTGTTTCTCCTCCCGTGACTTTCAGTTAAATTGTGAACTGTTGTTTCCAACCCTTCCAGTTACTGGCTAGGTCCCCTTTGAAGTTGAAAGGTTTAGGTGGTTTCAAACCTTTCATCGTGTGTGCCGATTTTGCGTTTAAGGTTAGCATACTATTTTACTCACTATTCACCATATTCTGCTTTGTATAACATTATACTTATTAATTCAACACAGAAATATCCAGAAATGTCAGCAGCGCCATGTTATGTATGTGGATTACAATGGATATCGAAGAGACAATTCCAGCACACATTACCTTGTTGGATGGCCATATTGCCAATTGCCAATTGCCTTTATTGCCAGAAGTCATGGATGAATATACACATTCATAGATGAATACACAACAAAAAGCCACGTCATACAGCGTATGTTCACAATGAAACCAATGCCCTAGACTGCACATGCTAACAGTTAAGGACTCAACCTGCCATCCACACACATTCGGCTCCATAACTATCTGCATAGAACCCTTCATTGAGTGGAACAGAGATTTAACATGCTCAGAGAGGTTCTCAATTTGTTTCACTCAATCCTGTAAGAAAGAGCTATCCACCAGTATCTCGATGAAGTAGGGGGTTCCTGTGGACTGACATGTAACCAGACTACTAGGCCTACTTTGTCTCCGATACTAGAGTTGAAAGTGACCCGACCCATCAAACGACAACTTTACAACGTTGCAACCATCCATTATAAAAAATACTTGGGGATTTGTGACTATTGAAACTAAATTTGACTCTAGCATTGACACAGTAATGATTAGAAGTGTTAAAGTAATGATTAGAAGTGTTAAAATACTACAAAATTACTTTTGCATAAAAGTGGGTGTTCATGGGCACTAGTGTAGTTAAACACTAGCTGCTGCTGGGGTTAATTATGCTAACTCGTCCATGTGCAAGGCGACACTAGCACTCAGCTCTGGCCTCCGCCTAAGGTGTGTGCGTCCTCGATTCTTCCAAGTACCCCAGAAACTTACGAGACTGCCTCTCAGCATTCTGGTGATCCACAACAAACCCCTGGCAAAGGATGTGTTTGTTCACTCAGCCATCAAAGCAGTGTTGCTAACAAAATGTAACATACAAATATTTTCTCGTCCAAAGCAGATTTCATTGTGGATGATGCAGCATGAATATGTACAGGTAATGACGTAGTCAAGCAAGGTTAATTTTTCAATGTAATTTCCAGTCACTTTTCTGGTGACGCCAAGGAGCAAGGTTGATTTATAAAACACGTGGAGAGGGCAAATATGCAAGTGCACAGCATTCTAGAGTAGAGTAATAGAAGTAGGAATGACGATGACACGCTCTAGTTATACAGCAAAAAATCCGGCTGTGGAAATGTGTAGACCAAATACTATCCCTTCTTGACTTCTAGACGTATTAAACAGTGATAGCTGGTAACCAAATGCTTGCGGTGTTAGTATTTATGTAGTGAGAGGGAAACAAGACTGCCTTATTCTTGTTTCAGGTGACCAAGTACGACAAGCTGCCAGTTCAACTGTGTCCACTGTGCATGGAGAAGTTACTGGTGTGTGAGATGCTTGTGGCAGAGTGCACAGAGGCTGACAAGAAGTTGAACGCTATGCTCACTATGAGTCGAGCTGCTAATGACAAAGTGAGTTAGTTGGAGAGTAGGAATCTAGTGTAATTGTACTGAAGTGTGCAGTTTGCGTACTTAAGGGGTAGAATAGATAGGATTGGTTTTAGTTGAAAATTGTGAATAGAGATGGTCCGGGATGTAAATTGATGAAACTTGAAATTCCATGCAAATCTGAGACAAATCTGATCTTATTTCTGATGATATGTTCAGATAGATGAAAATTAATTGACCAACAAATTGCTTCCTGCTGTTTCATTACATACTGATTTTTATAATACACTATACAATTTGACCTTTTAGTTTTGGCCCCTGTGGATTTTCAAGGAAAGGGTCCTGACATAAAGGTGATGTAATCAATATTTTTGGAAATCAAAGTTTAGAATTTCCTTTATTAAAGCCATGCTAATCATGTCTGTTGTGAAAATTACATCTAGAGAAGCAACCTTTCCATGTTGGCAATGAAACATAAATACATAGTGTCCGCTATTAAGCAAGTGCAGAGTCAATTTTGAACTGAATTCTTCTAAAAATCAGAATTTTGTTTACTGGATCAAAAGTTTATATGAATGCAAAGACGTATTTTTAATAAAATAGTAGCAAGGAACAGGGATAGATAACAGAAGAGAAAGGAAGGGGGGGGGGGGTCTGTACCCCTAACATTTTAAAGCATAGTTTATCCTTAAAGTATTACAATTTCTTAAAAGTGTTTAGTTTAATTTTTTGGTTAGGAAACTCCTTAAAGAGTACCATTTTGTACCTAAAAATACAAATTTGGCATCTTCCACTTACTGCTTTGGGTTGAACGGGTTGTGAACTGGCCGAGTTACGTGTCTTCCACTTGCTGTTTTGCACTGAATGGATGCACATCGTTGGCAATATTTTTCACACTAGCTCTTGAGTCGGTGCTGCTCTTCAGTGTGATATGGCGACGTCCGTTGGTTGTGTAAACTAGTAGTAAATTATCCCAGTTGTAGAAATTATGCAGTATCATTACAGTTAGGTAGTTGGGTAATACAGAATAGTTAGAATAAAGCAAATATTTTGTAGTAATCATATTGTTTGTTATTACAACGGAAATGTTAGTTAAGCATAGTTGTTAATGCGTGTATTTATTTTTGGCCCGGAAAATTTAAACTGGAGAAATGTTGCTTCTCAGATTTTCGGAATTTGAATTTTAACTTTTTATTGCTGTCTAGGTTGGATGAATTAAATATAGGAAATTGTTTGTCACAAATGTTATTAGAGCATAAAAGATACACACTCATTGCAGGCAATCAAGTGACACTTGCATTTTTTCAGTTTTTAGTGTGCACTGAGTATGCACTGAGGGCAATGATGTTTAAGGAAATGGAAAAGGCCATATGATTTACTGGTGTTGTATGTCCTCTACTCCTGTGCTATCAGTGATCTCTGTAATCATAGCCTTGTTTGGGGCACTATCCAGGAGAATGCAACAAAGACTGCCATTTCCTTTCAGTGCTCATCAGTAGTATGGGACTACTGGAGACGTGTATGTCTTTGTCTGCATAACAGTAGTTGTGACTCAGAAGTTGAGGTAGAGCTATAGTTGCCCATACAAATTTTTACTTCACTAAAATCCTGACCTGTGTTCCCAAGCTGTACCCAGTTTTGCTGCTTGTTTCATTACTTTATTTTTTAATGTATTTTTTTGCAGTAATGCTGTGAATTTCACAAAAAACATTGTTTTAATTTGAAAACACACATGCAATCTATAACTTTTCATAAGCTAACTTACCCTATTCACACTACTATCAAAAGAAGCCTCCAGTTTATGTGACCAATAGTGTATGCTTCACTTGTTACCGTGACCATTTAGGTCATCTTGACTTAATTTATAGTTTGAATCTTACTGTGCTTCACATGCAAAAAAAATACAAATGTTGCTCATTCGATGGGAAACTTGCTGTGGTGCATCTTGTGTTTGTTCAGTAATTTATGGCTTCAAATATTGTTTAATAAAATAATTTATATTTGCAGGTGCTGTCTCATGTTGAGGATGACTGCCAAGATCTGTTGCTGGATTCTGAGATAGCAGATTCAGATGGTAAAATACCAGAAGCAGCCATAGACCAAATGAGCGGTGAAGCTGAAATGCTCACGATGGACGACCATGGGCATTCTGTTGATTCCCTTATGTGCGGTACTTCTTGTGAACTTATGCTGAATGCAAGTGATCCCATTACAGAGCTTAGTGACGCAAGTTTCAGTTTCTACTCGGACTGTGGCGAGGACCAGTGTGGCTCCCTGGAGTCTTCACCAACCTGGAGTGAGATATTGCAAGTTGCTGAAATATCAGAAAGTGAAATTGCAGGAGAGCTGTCGCCACAAAACTTCCAGCAACTTGGAGACGCACTGAGTACAAATGATGAAAACAAGAAATCATGTTCAGATGGAGATACTATGGAAATGATGGATGATGCTGACATCACAGGTCTTGAGTTAAAAGTGGACAATTGTGAAATGAATGATGCTGTTGAGAATTTATTTCAGAATTCTTGTCACAAGAAATCCACTGGCGGTGAAAATAATGATGATTTTACAGATGTGCTTACGTCTGTAAGTGAACCCTCAGTAAAGGAGGTACCAACAGTTGCAACAGCACCGAGCAGTGGTGAAATTGTATCATCTAATTTTAAAAGTGACAACATTGTGTGTATTTCAATCCCAGAGGTTACTGTAAATTCTACTTTAGAGATCATACCAGATACAGAAACCATGAACGTGATTGCTAAGAATTTTTCAGTTCCGCAGTTTGAATTGTTAAGCATGCAAAGTGAAGAAGACAGTGATGGCCATTACAGCTTCATCACAGATCTTGATTCCATGGCCAGCGGTGATATTTTTCGTGGTATAGATGAAAATGAAAAAATTTCGGAGCTTTCGTTCCAACAGCAGTTTGCACCCATGTCAGTAATGGAAGACTTGAGCAGAGCAAGCAATCAGATTATTTGTGCGACTTCAGCTTCAACTGGAGGGTTGCCTGAGCCAGTTGACAGCAGCGTAACTGAGGAGGCTCCAACATATCTGGAGAGCGGGAAGAAAAACCAACAAGCTGAAGTTCAAAGTAAAGTAAGCAATAAGTCTGAAACTAAGGATTCTGAAAAATGTGGTTCAGCTCAGTCCGTGTCTGCATTGATTCCGACGGCTGGCCTTGGTGTTAAAAGTACACAAATTCCAGTCATCAAGGTTCTGCCAAAGCAAAGTTCAGAAGAAGTTACTCAGGATAAATGTCAATATGACTCAGTAAAGGTTAGTACCAAAGTGTTACACTTAAATTTTCTAATTGTATTAACTATTTGACATTTTTCCAGTTTTATTTCAAGTGTTGCCATCTTGTTAGGCTGAATCATGCGCAGAAAGGTTTTACTAATATTTTAGGATCATCACTTAGTGTCTCATAGAGGTGAGTTATCGGTGAGAAGAATGCAAGCCAGTTCAGTTACGTGTGTGTAGAGGTTAGATTGAGACGCTATACATTTGCTGTGTCACCCTTACCGCTTTTATACTTCCAGACCTCAAATGTGCAAAATACATCCACCCACATGGCCACCTTAAGAAATGTATGTGTTCACCTCCGGTTTATAAACAAACTTTTGAAAAAAATACTAGGGAGACTTCCATTGTTACCATACAACTTTGTAAGCAAACGAAAAAGCAATGTGGTGAAATAAATTAATTTTTTATTGTTACGCATCTGTGAGTATGAATACTGTTTGTAATACAGAATTATTTTAAAAGTGAGTTAAACACATCTGTGATACAATAGTTGGAGAAAGGTTGGGTTGGTATTGATGTTATAGAAATAGTTCTTTTGTACATTATGAACAGGGTGTAAAATATTGAAAATCGTTTAAAGGAATATGTACATATTGTGTTCCTTTTCAGGAAATGAAATAAAATGCATATTTACATTTAGTATATATAACAGTAATTTGGAGGTGATGTAGTTGGTAGCGGCAGATGACGAATGTATGTCGGCTTGCAGTGCAACCGTCGGCCTGGCCAAGGAGTACGCAAGGCTGACTCTGCCATTGTTTCGTATACAGCGTAATGAGGTAGTGTATTTTCATTTGTGTTTCTGAACTAAAGTAAAAAGTTTTTCCTAGAATTTGTGTTCACACAATACTCCACAAAATAAATAAGTGTCACAGAAGCGGAATGGTGTGGTTTTTAGGGGATATATTATTATTTTTTTTTTTTGGTGAATCTCTTAACAACTAACTTCTAGCTTCTGATATTGACTTCTCTTTTTTGCATGTTACAGAAACTTTAGACTGTGTTGCAAATAATCTGCACTCATACTCACATTCGTACTCACTCCCATAATTCCTTGTGTGCTCTCAGACAGAAACAAACAGTGGCCTCGAAAGTATGCATCGAGCTTGCATTCACACATGCTCACTACACATACTCGTACTCTGCTATTTGGAACAAGACTCTGTGACGTCACTGTTGAACACGAGTATGTGAGCATGTATTATTACCTATTTGTAACACTGCCTTATGTCTGGCCAGAACTGTTTACTATTTTGTTAAATTATTTTATTGACATACATTTATAAGAATGTTAAGTATTTCGTTTGGGTACATATTCTACCAGTCCAATATTGTGAAGACATTTCTCGAGTACAATATGGGGTTTTTTATGGTATTCCTATGTGTAGCTTAGGCCTATAAGATACTTGGCATTTTTTAATGAAACTGTTTCAAATTTTCTTACAAGTATTTGTATTGTGAACATAATTTTGTGTTCACTTTATATCACCTGTTATAATGAATGTGTTTCACTTACCCAGGTGGTTTCTTTTCCAGCATTTGTTGTGACGTGCACTGGCACGTAGCACTTACTTGGCCTCTTATCATACTCTAATTTCAATTTTTTTTGTCTTAATTAATGTTTTTTTTTTTTTTGTTATAACAAATTAAGTAGGCCAAATTAACCAGGTATAAGGATGTATACGGCGGGATCCAACATATTAATTGGGGATGCGAGTAGAGAAATTTACATTAAAATTTTCTTTTTATTTTTTAAATTTAACTTTAAAGCAAGAGAAAAGCATAGAATTTTACATGTCAATTTTATTGGATTTATGTCGTGTTTGGACTCATTTGAAAGGTAATTTAATTTCAAGCAACTTTTCTAAGTAAACTTTTCTGATATTTTGCCTTTTTTAAATTTTGTT
>PNEQ01014956.1:0-18222 GCA_003012365.1 Medauroidea extradentata
TTATGTTTTGATGTACAAAAAGTTACTCTGTGTCCTACATACTCGAGTGAGGCTGCTAAAGATTAACGTGTTAGCAGTTTTCGTTCTTTTATCAGTATCACATTTGTCGCATATCTATCATGGGAAAAGTAGGTTCCTAGTTTGGGCAATATGTGTAAAATTGGTTAGTGTTCCAGGTTTATTTTATTGTAGAAAAACATTGTGTAGTTTATAATACATAATCAATATCGTGGTCAATGCACCAACAGTCAGCAGGTTACCAAGAAACTCACTCGGCTGCAACCTGAAGCTCTGTTCTAAGTTTTCCGGGATTGGGAAGTCTATCGATAAGTTGGGCCGGACACTGGATACGTCTTCCCCGCCGGGTGCGACCTGAATGATTCACGCGCATATTGTCCGCGCATTCTTTCTCCCCTCCCCTCAAGACCTCTCGCATATTGTTCGGTTTCCCCTCCTCACCAGGCCAAGGTTGGACCCTCCCACAAGGCTCTCTGTACACGTGCGTTTGTAGCTGTTGCGCTCAAAAATTTTACTGGAACATCACCTTAAATAGATAACTCAACAGTTGTGTCTTCTAGATGGGGGGCGCGGTGGTCGAGGGGTCTGACCTCTCGCCTCCCACCAAGGCGATCCGGGTTCGATTCCCGGCTGGTTCGGTCCCCGGATTTTCGCATGTGGGAATCGTGCCGGACGATGCCGCTGGTCAGCGGGTTTTCTCGGGGATCTCCCGTTTCCCCCACATATTCATCCCGGTGCTGCTCTATACTCGCATCATGCCCCGATGTTAAGCGCTGACCAAAATCTCTCACTCACTCTTCTAGGTTATTTTCTAAAAGGTGAGGTACGTAAAGGAAACAAACCAGCTGCTAAGTGAGTCAGTGCGAATGAATCCATGCAGCTGAGCATATTTGTGCAGGCTAATATGTATATCATAACTAGTGCACGTGGACTCTTCTCATAGACATTTCTCTTAGGCCCTCGGGATTGTAGTCTACTGGTTTGGTATTCAAAGTGGCTAAAGCTTTTATTTATGAATTCTAACCGTTCTATAGCGTGTCGTGTTACCTACTTAATTATATAATACCTAACATGTGATACACTTGGTTTTATTATACGAGGTGAGTCAGGGTGTAGTAAGTAAAATCTCGTGACGTCAGCTAACGAAAAAGTAAGTGGCAATAGATTTTAAGTTTTTCCGTAAAGTGAATCATACTGAGAGAAATTATACCCTGAAATTCTACTGTAAAATTCCATTCCTTTAAAATGTATCGAAAACAACTTGGTATTTCTTTATTTTGACAGTATTCACAGTGGGGTTGCTGAATAACGTGTGTTTTTTTTTACGGTAAATAAATTAAGTTTTTTATATTTACTAACCCTGTTTATACGCATCTGTAGTTGTAAGGTATGCATATCCTGGCCAACTCCTTTCCCATTTCCCCGTGTACCTCTACCAAGGCCTTGTTCCGTTCGAGGGCACGTAAAACCAAATGAATTAAAATAAAGAGACATGACGTATTAAGTAATTAGCACGAACATGAAAAATAATTAAGGTTAACTTGATCAACTAATTTGTAAGGCATTCACAATCATCAGGCATCAGGCACATACGAGAGCTTAGTGTGGTGTTACGTGAGAGGGAATATTACCAGGTATAACTATTTTTAACCTGTTTTGTGTGGTGGTGCTAATATGTTAACGCTTCTCGCTATGTAACGTTAATACCGAATACAAACATTTTAACAGCCACATTACGCAACGTCGTCGCGGAATGACAAAAAAATTTACGAAGTTTCTACAGCTGCATGACTCCGCAAAGTCATGATATCTTAATGCCTACAAGCCTATTGTGAGATAACGTTACCTCGCGTTTCACTGTTATAATTGCCTACGAATTCATAAACCTTAATCTGAAGACGATTATCACGTGACTCGGGTTGTTGCTGGCTCCTTGTGCCTTTAACTTATCACACCTATAACATGATATATGTTAATGCACACTGCACAGATAAATTTGTTTGGTTTATTCAAAGATGTATCCGATTGTTTATGGCGGAGTAAATATGTATTTTACCTTTCAAAACCTTTGTTGGCTGATCAAAAATTTGGTTTTGTTCAGTTAAACTAAACCTGCCAAACAACCAAATATTATGTTTATTCAATTGTTACACACTTGTTTTGCCATATGCAAACATATCAAATGCGTACAATTTGGTGCTGTCTAAATCTCAGAAGATTATCATACATAAATTACATTAAAGGATAGAGACAAAAGTGTAAGGCAAAGCCTATGCGTTCTAAGAAAACAAAAAAAAATATATATATTAATGAAGATTCCAACTGTTCAAGTATATACGAGGATTGGTTGGCGAGCGGTGATACTTTGGGTGACCTTTGCTTGTTACGAGAATGTATACTGTTAGGGTCGTTGAAGAACAGGATTGCTTGGTCACTGGTGGTGAAAAATGACTTGTCATATGACTTGACTGGCGCCACTGGTACACTAGTGTTTAAACTTCGTTGTAAACTCATTAGCATTAGTAGATAGACCGGATATGTTAATTCTAAGATCGTGTTATGTACGAAGTATTTTTTTTTTTTTTCGTGTTTATGAGGGCGTGGTACACAGTTCTACGTTGAAAGCGTCAATTTATAACTGTAGGTTTCTTGAAGCCAATTTACGAAAGTAAAAAATCAGCAATCTTAGACAATAGTTTTAGCCAACGTTCTGAATAAAATTGTTTGTAGTGTTACGAACTTCTCAGGTACAATCTCTGACGCCGGAACCTCGTACATTTAACTGCGACGCAAGAGATCACGTGTAACGAATGAGTAATTCTGGAAGAATATTTACTAATAAAGTTGGCAAATACCATTATTAAGAATTGTAGCTTTGCAATTTATCCGTATTGGCTTCAAAAAACGTGTGGAATTCAATTTATATTTTCAGCGTTTATTTATCTACAACGAACAACATTATTGTAAATCTGGGGCAAACGAACCTTTTTCGCACATACTGTAAGTAGGCTGTACCTCACTGTGTTTCTAAACAGTAGGCTATTACTAGCGTCTCTTTATCGGCGCAATGTCACTACTGTGCGAGACTGTGAATGATTTGTTTTATCATTTTTTAAAGGAAAGGAAATTGACAACGTAATCAGAGTTCTAAATATGCTTATTTAACCACGTAGAGGATAGGTCTACTTAAAACCCTTGATAATCGTCAAGGACTATGGACGACCCAAACGATAAGGGGAAAATTCGCAGTTTGAAGAGTCTCTACACTGAGAAAAAGGATTTGTTGAGTTAACCAAACATTTGTTTGTATATGTGCAACCAACTATGTAGTGTTCATTCAAACAAATATTAAGTGGAACGCCAGATTTTGTTAAATCAACAATGTTGAATTATTGTTTCAACATCTGGTTTAGTTATTTAAACTAAATGAGTTTATGAAATAATAAGACTGCTTTGTTGATCTAACAAAATATAGTTGTCAACAAAATATTTGTTTAAAACAACACTACATCGCTGGTTGCACATATATAAACAAATATTTGGTTGACTCAACCACCTTTATCTCTCAGTGTAACATAAGAAACATATTTCCAATGTTAAAATATTAATCTAAGTAGGATTAAATATTAACCTAATAATTGAAGCGTGCAATGTGTATATATCGAAATTGAAGCGGCATTCAGTGAAACACAAGGCCGGGCTCTACCACGTTTATCAAACTGAATGTTCACGTGACAAATATTATCTAACTACAATTATGCATTTAGTAAATATTTTAGTATGAAATTCGTTGACATGTAAAACTAACTGTCCATGTTAAGTCACTAATTATCCAGGTACTACATCAACAATTTGAAAAGACCTAACAATGTGCGGATGTTCTCGTTAATTAAATAGTCAATATTTTTATTTAATAAGAACTTGACGCCATACTAATAGTTTCCTTGTCTCCCTTACATAGAAACGGACTGTGTTAAGTCAGTCAGCTGTGCGCTAACTATAAAATTTGACTATTAGATGATTTTGCAACAACAGTTACTACGTTCTTATTTAATTTACTGTTCCTATTTTCCTTCGGTCCGTATCTCCGATGGTTAAAGTATATTAAGGAAATATTGATGATGTGCCCAATTAGCTAAAGAAAACACACATATTTCTGATTGTAAAACAAGTGCCGACAGACCCACCCACCTCGGGTTACAGATTCTGATGACGTTAAACTACTTTGACTGAATGGTAGCGAAACAATCAAGTATTTTCTCTAACGGGTTAAATAGATAATTGACGGAGTTAAGTTATTTGGTAAACGGCCGCGACTACACGGAAGTCCACTCGACTGGTGACCCCTAAGTACGCTGTCCACCGCCCCGCAGTTTGACGACGACGAAGAAATTATCCCTTTTTCACTGGAGTTAAACACGTGTTGCTTGCTTGCTTACATATTCGCGTCTCTTCTCTAGTATCCTGCGTACTCCTCTGTTAGCCTTGCGTCTCTTCCCCACCCCCGAGCACCAGGAGGTGACGAAGTTCCTCTCAGCCAATCAGAGAGAGGAACCCTACTTCCCGCGAATGAGTGAGTCCGCTATTAACGGCCTACATATTTATTACACAAAATGTACTATTTCACATAACTAAATTACATAAATCACCTACTGAATATTGAATACTATTGGCATCTCTTAATACATTATTACAATAAGTACCTAGTTTTCAGGGGTCCGGGGAACGAGGGGGAAGAAAGAGCGGGAAGAGAGAGATGGAAAGAGCGAGAGAAAGAGAGAGAGATAAGCAGGAGGCTCTTATGCTCACATGTGGTGTTGCAGTTTGCCTCCTAGGTCGGCAGTTTGCCAACGACTAACTGAGAAAACTATAATTAACATATGTGAATTTATGCTAATTATTTGATCAAGTGGCCCTTGGCAGGTTACAATGATACCAAACAAGACATATTAACTACATGATTTATGGTAATGACAGTTTTATTTGTTTCTGTAATTACTATGGATGGCGTATCGCATACCACTTGATGTTTGACGAGTACGTCGTACCTGTACATACCTATGACAACTGCACTGTAATAAATATTAATTTTGAAGCCACTTCAATGTAACTATTGCCTTTACAGAATCAAACAAGAAAAATGTCTTAAATTGTAACTTATCACTACATTTTATAGTATTTATGACATAGTCCCGTTACACAGTATATAGGGATACATTATTTTTGTAAGATTGTTCCAAATCTGTAACACCTGTCAAACAAGTTGTACTCAAGCTAACAATTAGGCATAGCTTTGAAGACATTACGCCGTCTAAATGTGAAAGGGTGTAAGGGTGTTAAGGTGCAATAAAATCGTGATTTTATATTCATATGAAATAGTGATTTTATCGCACAAGGACTCCCTTAAGACTGACAGAGGCTGAAGTTGTTTGTGGTATGGCGTAGAGCCACGATTTTATGGCGAAAAGATTTTTGCAACATTTGGTTTCGATGCGTCATGTGCACACCTGCAGCTCTGCTACATCGTCTGTGATTGGATGATTTTACCCTCACTAGCCTTGGCAAATTATAGACGTACAGATTCACAAAATCTTATTCCGATTGGTGCAGTCAAATGAGAAACGTGTCTGAACAAAGACACGCTGCCAATAACCTTGAAACAGAACTGCCGATGTGTACGTGAGACACTGAAACAAAGTAGGGCAAAAATCTTTTCGCCTTAGCGTTTGGGACAAGTGAAACGTTTCGTTCTTAACTGTCGCGTTTATATTTTATTGCTCGTGTGAAGACAGCTGGAATCCGGGGGAACACCAGTAGTTGATCGATAACGGATAAGGGCTTGTCACGACTATTAGTCGCTCAGCAACGAGGGACTAACTACCCACGCCCTAGCCAACAAGAAAACCACCACCTTCGGGAGCGCCTATTAGCAACCATTTTTGCCGTCATTTCTGGCGTGACGAATACACTGCCTCACGCGAGGGGAACGCCAAGCGAGGGATCGATTATCGATAGTAACTGCCACGATTACCTACTTGACGTTTCGATAAGAGGACTTCCCCCTGAGTGTCGCGTGACACGTTTTGTGCAGTGTTGCTCGGTTGGTACAACACAATCTTTAGACTCTACAGGTTTGCCAACCAAAGTCGTGTTGACGGACAGATAAGGACGCCATAGATGTGGCATCTCGTGAGGGAAACACGCAGTACTACCCGGGCTGCTGAAAATATGACTCTAAACAAATCAGCTTTTCCACGACGCAAATTTTTTTTTAAAATAATCTTGGACGTACGCCATTGCATTACTCTGTCGTCCCAGAAAACCACATAAAACAACCAAAAGTATTTATAGACATAACATACATGTAAAATAAACAAGTACGGTTACGTCAGAAAAAAACACAAAGTAAATACAAATAGATACATGAAAAACATAAATGAGAAACCTAGCTAAATAACCTGGACAACTAAAAAGTCTTGGGACAGCACAATACACAGAGAATAGACAAAGCAGAAGGCAGGATGGCAGCAGCGAGGACTACATCGACGTAAGACTAGACGAAATAGCAAAGACGACACAGAATAACACAGGTATCTTTAAAACAAGCTTGCCGAAACATTTCGGAAGCTCAATCTGCTCCCATCTTCAGGCAAACTGGAAATGGAGGCTGGAATCTGGCTAAAAATATATCGTGTCAGGACCTTCACTATTGACTGCAATGTGTTGTCTGGTCTCCGTGATAGTAAGTGTATGTGCTGTCCTGAGTATTTTCAATTGTCCAGGTTATTTAGTTGTTATTTTTTTTATTTATGTTACATGTATTTATTTTTGTAATTTCTTTATATTTTATCTCATAAAATCCCTTGTGAGGTTTATAATGTATTATATTTTATGTGTATGTTCTGAGTCTGGCCTCAGATAATATTGGCTAATTTTACCTTGTTTATTTTGTCTCGCCTGATTTTCTGGACTGACAGGATACTGGAATGTTGTACATTCCCGACTGCACATAAAATAATTTACTAACATTACAAGCGTTTTTGAAAAAACCGATCTCAAACGAAACACAGGCGAGAATTTCTCATACAAATTGTCTCTCGAAACAAGATCGGGAGATAGAATATGCCCTAATTTGCGGTAACAGGTCCTCACAACTTGTACTGAAGGAAGGATTCTATTGGTCGTTCTGTGCTGACCATATAGAGAGGAGTATATCACAATTGAGTTATGTGTTAATGAATATGACGAGTTCTAGAGCAGTCACAATAACATATTTTCTTCTGTTCCATAGTAGATATCTGAAAGCATAAATAGTATGGGAATTCATAAAACGATGTAACGAAACATATTTTTTATCGTATTAGTGATTGATTTACAACTAAATGTTAATATTTTGCCAAAATAGAGGCTATTTAACAATGAAAATTCACAAAGGCGGTTATCATATAGTATCCAGCAAAAGATAATTTGCACTGCGAAATAGACGTGTGGAATTTGTTTGAAATGCATTGGTTTGATATTTTCGTATAAGAGTTTGGAGGAGAAGTCTAATACAAGGTTTAATCTTGCTTCAGCCAGAAGAAAACAACGCACGCCGCACTGAAACCTCTGTCTCGTTTGTTCACTGTAAAAATTAGTTTGTTCTTTTACAAAGAGTTTGTGTACACAATAGTAGTCAAGAATATTGTTACAACTCTACAATTAATTCGGAGGAAATTTTTGAAAAGATGCAATGCAATATGGTACGCAATTACTGCATTTCAAACAAATACAAATATAGTAGAGTTTATGATTTAAACACGTGTTTTCTATAAAATTGTTTTGTGACACGTGTATGCATTAACGACGTATTTTACCATCAGCTCTTGGGATTCTGGTAAATTATGTTTCATGGGTTCCTTGGGGGATCGTTTAGTCAATTCTAAGCCTCACTTAGTCGTTTCTGGAATACATTTATTAAATACGTGCGTAATTTATAAGTAATCACAGATTGTTCAGGACTAAACTGTGTATTTATTTTTATCAGTACCTGTTTAAAATCTTCTGCAGACTACAATATTGAATTACGCTTGACAACAATTTGCATAGTAGGCCTACTCAAAATAAATATAACTAAATACAGACAAGCTGTTTTCGCATTGTTTGCCATTGCTTATCTACAGATAATGAATGTCGTTTAACATAAATATATAAAAATGTTCTTATTTATTTACACACTCTGTAGTTTCAGACACTGCAATTATATGTTGACACGGACATATTCTAAATTTGTTTTGCAAATAAATAGCCTTGCACTTCTGAGTTAGTGGGAAAATTTCGAAGACGGTTCTCGAAAGCATTACGTCATCAGCCACGAAAATAATGTAAATATTTGTTGTGTTATTATGTTATAAAATTTTCTAAGTATTAGTTCGATGCATGTAGATATTAGACTGCACTAGAGTCCCATAACTGATTAAAACTCGCTGTAGTTACGAGGCCTATTTACCGCATGTAATTTTACGCATTTGAGGCACGGAAACACTGAAGTTATAAGGGTTAGACTGTCACGATCGATAAGTGCATCATCTGTACTCCCGGAACGCTTAGCAAGAATGCGGCGTTTACGGCAGTAACCTTTTAACGAGACCTGTACCTATGAAGTAACAATTTAATTTTTGGATATTACGTAGTAAATAAAGGCCAACGTTGGCTTCTAGTTTTGTTTGTTATTAATCCGGGTAGTCTTTATTAGAGGTACAGCAGTCTTAAAATATTAAGTTGTATAGAATTTTTAGGGTCATCAAAATCATGTTTCTTATAAGCATGTATTGTCTGTGTGATATTTTCGTGTATACACGTATTGGGACTAAGGTTAATAGTTTCGCATTGGAAAAGTACAGTCGTGACACGATAGAATGTAAATACGCCAGGTGTACAGTCATCTCTGGGGTGATGCCTTGCAAACACCGCAGTGTGCTGCGTAAGTACTGACCGCCAGAAAATCTACGTTTATTGAAAAATATCTTCACATACCTATATGGTGTTTGTTAACGAACAATATTTAAGAAATAATACATGCCCGACGATGTTTTTCTAAATTTCGTATGATTTGTATATTAGGAAAATAAGAGGCTAAAATAGGTGTAGCGACAGTCAGTTTCAGCGGTCACATTTTCTATTTTTCACTTTCATATTTGTATATTGGCACGTAACATTATTTTATTTTTAAAATTTGACTGAAAATATAGTGTTATTTATAAATCATGTTCCTGTGAGTAGGTGCCTTGTGTGTAGAGGCGATGAATCAATATGTGAGCCAGCAAGTATCGGCTTTATGGCCAAGACGTCACACTCAACTATCGCGAAAGAATACACAATGTTTACTATTTACATTACTGTATGTATACTAAAGTAACGAAAAAATGCAAATTGTTTGAAAGGGAAAATAATCAAGGCCTTAAATGGGCTTACATCACTGTAGATGTAAATTGCCACATCGGTTTATCAGCAAACAGAATTCGTCGCGCTAAAAACTATAGTCGTAAGTCGCTTAAAATACTTAAAAGTGCTTAAGTAGGGTTCGTTCAGCAATTTAACCTGGTTGTGTTGACCACCAAGTTTTATCTTACAGCCTGCCAGAAATTCAGGCTTTTTAGGACGTCGGGGCTTCAAATGAACTTACACATATTTTATACACATGTTAAATATTGCACAAAATGCACCACATCAGCATATTTTATACCATTTTTCTTACAAACTGAATTTGTATTTTGTTTCATTCTACGTTACATTGAATACTACGCATTTCGTTTCATTTCTTGAAGGTTTTGATTAATTTTTGTTCTGCATTTTATCTCACCACTGGCCTGTTTCGTCTGCTAACAGCAGCAGCCTGATCTCGTGACTAACTGGACTCTTGGAAACTATACTCGCGTTACTGTTTCTCGTGTTGGAATCGCCACAGCGCGACGGACGCGACGCGAATATAATGACTTTGTCAGCCAATCAGCGTCGAGGCTTCTGTGAGGTCAGTGCAACAAAGACGGCGAAAACTACGCGAATCCCGAATAGAAAATAATTCGATTTTATTAATTTGGCAGAGGCAACAAAGCTGAAAAACCGGATCATAGTTTTGCGCCCAAATGTTGGTAAATCTGGTTAGTTGGTAGTAAATTGAATTTTTACGAGAGATTTTTTCCATCGTAAGCAAATCATATAACCTTCTTGTGCAATCTATTGTAACAGTAATTTCACATGTGTTAATGCCAGCGAGAATGAAAAATGTATTAGAAAGTAACTGGAAATTACTAAAATAATATAAACAGTATTGGCTGTTGTACAAGAAGTTAATACGTAGTGGCAAGGGACAATTTTTTTTTTATATTCTTCACGCGGCAGGCAAAACTAGTGTTCACAGTAACGGGAAATGCTGTCGCACTGCAGTGATTCGAGCATGAGAGAAAAAATTTACATAATAATTCACAGAGTACACGTCGTTGGGTAGGGCTCTACAAATATAAAACCACATTCAAACAACGTTTTGCATAATTTAAAAGTGTTTTACTCCTTTAAAAATTTTTTTAAATACAGAACTATTATGTATTCGGGTTTTAGTTACTTAAAAAACCCTAGCCCGTGGCATGTACTTTGACAGTGAATTATTTTGTTTCATTATGTTGATGGGTTTTCGGGGGGTGTATGAACTAAAAAATATGCCAATTTTGACTTTGAAATGCCATTGTGGGAAAACTGGCCGAGTTAAAAAAATTTTTGTAAGAGGATAATGTACGCCCAAGTTACGTATATAAAACTAACACTGATTCATAAATACATAAAATCATATAAAACTATGTTTTTTTACTCTCTCAAACGCCCTTAAACGCCTTCAGTAGACAGATCCAAAATTCAAATGTGTTGCAGAACTTAAAATAGCGTCACCTTATATAAAAACCTAGTAACTCCATTTCGCATCCATTCAGAAAAAAGGAGAGAAAAACTATTTTATTTCCCTCACACTGAGAAAAAATACATAACTTTGAATAACATTATTATAAATAAAAATGTTATATCTACTTTTTAACAATATTTCTTAAAAACGCCTTATCAATATGGAGTTAACGAGGTTTTACAATTAAGGTAACGATAGGCTACTTCTAGGTTGAGCTCCACACGGCCTGGCGTACGAGTTCTCTCGGCCAAAACAACTTGTTGTGAAGCTCAAGAGGAATCTCGCATTTATAGCTAACATCCAGGCCATTGGTCCGCCTTCCAGAAAAAGTCTATTTCGGAGGCCACACTCTTATTTATAACATTCTAACATATTACTGCTGGGAACCGTTCCTTCTTCCTAACTCTTCGCCAGCATTTCTGTAATGACCAGAAATAGCATTCCATACCATGATTCATAAGATGGATTTTAACTTTTAACGATTTGAAATTCAACTGGTTTTCATTAGCAAAATTAGAGATTACCCATGCACTAGGCGTTATTAAAAACCACTTGAAGAAATTTAGTTTAACGGAGTGAATGAGAGATTTTGGTCAGCGCTTAACATCGAGGTGCTATTGAGGGGTGACATGAGGTGAGTATGAAGTGGCGCCGGAATGATAAGGGCGGGGGAAACGGGAGATTCCCGAGAAAACCCGCTGACCAATGACATCGTCCGGCACGATTCCCACATGCGAAAATCCGGGGACCGACCCCGCCGGGAATCGAACCCATCGCCTTGGTGGAAGGCGAGAGGTCTGACACCTTGACCACCGTGGCATCTTAGTTTAACGGGAAATGTGCGAGATATAAAGTTTGTCCAATGGACTCTACATAAATTGAAAGCATATCGAGGATGAGACGTGTGCTGTTTAACAGTTTTTGGTAAAACGAACTTATCAGAGATTTTCCGTATTGGTTATCATTTCAGCAGTTCGGTTTACTTTCGTACCTGATTAACATTTTAGCAGCAGACTCTTAAGGTTGAAAAGACTTACGCGCATTACGTACGAGTCTTTTAAGTTAAATGAAAAGTAATATTCTCATATACTACCACCTTGCTACCGTTGCTAACTAAATATAACATTATGAATTTCATGTATTTTCAACCTTATATGCATGTGCAAGTAAGATAAACAAGAAAGTAAACCAAAGCTGCTGACTAATGTATTGTCGTTTTCTGCATAATTTATTTAATGAAATGCACAAATTATAATCAACCAGAACATTTTAGGATAGGCTAGAGATAATTAAGGATTGAAGAATCAATAAATATAAAGATGGAGACGAGAACCGAAAAAAAAAAATTAAATCTTCCCATCTTTAGATTTTTTTACTATTTCTTCTCAGAAATTAATACTTTACTGAACTTCTTAGAAATTTTTTTTTTTTATATTTATTGTTTAAGAGAGCATGGTGGATAAATAAACGCTGAAAACATCAATCGATTCCTACGCTTTTTTCGAAGCCAAAATGGATGAAATACTCTATGCTAATCCTAGGTAATGGTATTTGCTAACTTTATGAGTAAATATTTATCCGAAATTACTCGTTCGTTACGCGTGATCTCTTGCGCCGCAGTTAAATGCACGAGGTTTTCCGGCGTCAGAGATTGTGCCTCAGAAATTCGTATCACTAGAAACAATTTTGTTTGAAACGTTGGCTAAAACTACTGTCTAGGCTTGCTATTTTTTAACTGTCGCAAATTGGCTTCAAGAAACCTACAGTTATAGAATAATGATTTTAGCTTAGAATTATGTAGCAAGCCCTCTTAAAATAGAAAAAAAAATACTAGTCTACAGTCAAAATTATACAAAGTGAGGTGGCGCAATGGTAACACCTTAGACACTCAATAAGGAGGAACCGGGTTCGATCCTCAATTGTGACCATCATGAAACCGACTTTTCGTGGTTTCTCGAAATCGATACATGCAAATGATGGTATGGTGGCATAACATAGGCCATGTCCGGTTTCTTTCCAGGTTTCTCGTCCTTGTGTAAAATTGGTTTGCAACCGTCTCTAAGGACCTCGCTCTTGACAAAACGTAAAACCCAATAATGTATAAAAATATAATTGAAACTTAAAATTATTATTCTGTCATACACAATTATTTGAATTATAATCGTGTAAAACATAGAAATATTTACAATATGATTAATAAGTTGACATTTGAGAAGAAACCCTTCTGGGATCCCCGTATGGATATTATTGGTCTATACTTTGCCGCTTGAATTCACATTCAAAGTTGCTGACTATAAGATCACGCACCACTTCAGTGCTAGGCGCGTAAAGGCGATGAGGCAATCGTTGAATGAGTAATATTCAACCTTAGTATCCACGCGTTGTAGAGACTCGTCATACAAGCTACGAGCATCTGTGTCTTCACACTACTTGGGCTCAATGAACTTTCTAGAAACAACATTCATGTCGCAGCATTCCTCGGCGATTGTCTCCGCAGAAACAAGGCAGCGACTGCATCACAAATTGTTCAAGTAGGCCGACAATGGACAAATTAGCCAAGTGAGGTCAGTGAAGATTAATTTGAACGACACAAGCTGTCTGCGCTTTTTTCCTTCCCTCCACCCCTCCCCTTAGTTTCTTTCCCTGGGTAAATGCTTGTAAAATCCTTTCCAGCTATGATACATAATATATTTAAACATCAATTTCTTCCTGTCTGACACTAGTTAGAAAAAAAAGTTCACATAATGCCTAATTAATTTGCCTGCATTATGCATATTTCAGGTTTTGGTGCCCTTTTTATGCGTCTTCTCTGCTGGCCAGCAGTTAGAAATGTATAACGGACTCAAATTTCAGCAAGCGGACTGTATGTACGATAAATTTCAGCTGAATCATCGCCAGTAATTGTCACGTGATGTCATCACTGTGACTGTGCAGGCTGTCTGAGCGAGAGAGAAATTAACAATGAGACCGGAACAGAATAGTTCCAAAGATTTTCTTCTTCAAAATTAACTTTTTTTTTTCATCTTGGAAGAAAGCCCTTCTCCCTGGAAAAGTTTTAGCATAAACCATGATTCTATCCCCACTCAATTGTGAAGTATAATTAATGTTTTTTGTTTACGTGATGTGATTTTCCGGATATTTTACTTTGGACATTAATCTTTTATTTTCTGTTCATCTTCAAAAAAAGTGTTTTAACATTTATTAGGTTTAAAAAAGTTATACTTTAATATAATCTTACTATCACACTGATCATCAACGTGAATGCACGTTAATCAAATATGGTACTATATTTGTAATAAACTTCGAAATATGGTAAACTGAACAAGATTTGTTTACGTATGCCGTTGAAAAGAAGGAAATGTTGTAGAATTGTAGAAAACTCTACCGTAAACAAAAGTGTAAAAATAATAGCAAGCACTAGTTGTTGTCAACAAACATATAACTTGCATACGATTCCGGAATTGCAGGTATGTTGTATTTGTTGACTACAGCTTACACTGGTTTTTCTTTTTTACATTTTGTTTTATTTCAGGATTCATTTATAAAATACAGTTCTATTGGAAGTATCATTCGAATATTACTTCCAGATATTGGTAAGAAACTGCTCTTTATCAATACTAGGCAAGACAAAAATATAAATTGAAACACCGGAAATGTCTGTGAACAAGAACTTTTATGAATGTTATGTATGGTCATCAATGAAGAAATTTCAATTGAAACCGTTTCGTTTCCGCAAAATGCAAGTGTTGTCAATCCAATGTGTTTATTGGTTACTGACACTATTCTTCCTGACAACATTTACTCGTATTTGTAGTCGGAGAACTTTAGACAATATCATTGGAATTGTCCTTATAAAATCAGAAAATTTGTGTGAGATGAGCTTTGTAAAAATTATAATGAAAATTATACAAAAACCATAGTTTATTAATCGTCCGTAATTTCTCTCTGACAAATTAGCTAATATCGCGTTGAAACGATGATTTGTTTATTTTTAAAAAAATACCTCGAGTGGCGTTACTAACCACACAAGCATACGGATTTTAAAAATTATTAAGTATGTCATGTTTGAACGATTTTTGCAACGGAGGACGTATGACGCAACTAAATAATAAATTTGTTGAGTTTACGTCATTGCTAGCCAATGTTGCCAAGTCTCTGAAAACACACAATAAAATACTATAAATTACACAAAATCAATAATTCCGAATAAAAAATTACATTAATAAAATTATTATTCGAAGCAAGACATGTTGGTGATTGTACGCAACTGTACACCCTATATATACCGCATATTAACAAATAGTCTGTACACAAAGATGTGGTATTGTTATTAAAATGCAGAAAATCTGCCTGTGAGACTAATAAGGAATTACACCCAGTTCGATATGATAAGAGGCGAGCGCACTAGCCTCTATATAACCGCTGCCGCTGTGAATATGGAGCAGCAACTACGAAAGGGTTTCTGGTGATGAAATTCGTTTATCTTAACTTTGCATTTCAATAATATCAATTATGTTTAATGAAACAATTGACTGTTTCTAATTTTATTAACATCGTTTCATTTTTTCCTCACAAATTTAAAACATTACATAAAAAATACGATGTAACAATTCCGAACATTCTGTAATATTTTTACTTCAATAAAGTTACATTTAATTATTTACTCCTATACTAATTTCAACCTTACAGCTGACTTTACATTGCGTGAATCTTCTGCATTACGTTATATTTTCACATTTGCTGCATCGACGTTCATTAATTTAAAACACTGATTTTTACTAATTAATAGCCCATACTATGGGGCAGTATTTCCAATGGCAGGATTTTCAATAGAACACAAGTGAAAGTAGTGAATATTGAAAATTCCCATTTTTTGGAAATGTGACTCTTCCTCCCACGAAACCTTATAAAAAACGTGGGTCATCCCTACTTCGACGAAACATGTTTTAGCAAAAGTGCGCCAATTTTTCATAACTCTCTGGGAAGTAATGCCTGCGCCCGCTGTATATGGTTTTGGTGGTAGTTTCTGCTACACAGTATACGATGTACACTTGTAGATGGAGTACCAGTACGACTACTTATCTTCCTGTTGCTAGTAGATACTTCATTGTGCACTTCTTCCACACTCGGTCGGCGCGTCCTGGGTCAGCCGTTGGGATGCCTTCACGTCTTGAATCAGGCATGCGTCCTTCCAGGAAGGAGTTACGGTTATTTATAAACACCCGGTGATTAGGATGCCTTTCAGGTTGTGTGCCTCCTCTTCTCCGTAGATTGTCGTCGTAAAGAGCGGCAGCATTCAATCCATTGTCATTAGCAACACTGTGAAACTAATGCATTTCAGCATATTCACGAGGTGAATAAGGTATGGCAGTTTGTCGAAACCAGAATCTGTGTCGCCAAAGTAATAAGAAGCATATAGTT
Source organism: Medauroidea extradentata (assembly GCA_003012365.1). Classification (NCBI taxonomy): domain Eukaryota; kingdom Metazoa; phylum Arthropoda; class Insecta; order Phasmatodea; family Phasmatidae; genus Medauroidea; species Medauroidea extradentata. The sequence goes on from PNEQ01014956.1 coordinate 16,370, forward strand.
CCTTATGACTAATATGGTCGTTATTTTCAGGAAGTTGAACCAAAAACAATGGACAGTCAGACAGGTAACAAACATGAGATGTGTGGGAAAAAAAAGCTACCCTTTTGACGAGATCAATCCGCGTCGCGGGAACCGCCTAGGCGGGAATCGAATCAGATTACTTCATATTATGAAGATTAAAAACACTTAATAGTTTGGCCGATGTTCACGCCATGATGTGCAAGATTCAACATGGCCGGAAGGAAGTCGTGCCTAGAGGTTATCGACCGGCACAGAGTCGTAGCTATTAGATGCTACCATTATGTATTACATTTAAGTTAGTATTGAGGCAGTACCGAACAGTAGTATCGAATATACATTTTTAAAACACACATATATATTTTTGATAAACAAAGATACTAAAATAGTTTCACGTTAAATTTATAAACATAATTTTCATAGATTAACTTAAAGACAAACATGATCAGATAATGTTCAATTAATGTTGGTCACAAAGTTTTACACAAAAATTATTCTATAATAATATAGTACTGCATTAACTGAACATGGTTTACTGCCTGAAATGTTCTTCATAAATAATAAAGTAAGTTACTGTTATTACAATTTCGTAGATGATGAACTAAACAAATATTTCCGGGGAAGGAGTAACTTGCCAACAAAAATATATCAAGTTACCACTTAGAATAGACGAACTAGACAAAGTAAGTCAAAGCATAAAAACGAGCATGTGCCAACAGACACCTCACATTAACCCCACACCCACCCCCTTTCAATCGAGGTGAAAAATGTGAGCATGGAGCAATACTCGTTTAACAGAAAACAGGGATACACGAAAGAATTAGCCACAATTCCCACATGCAGAAAATCTGTCTGTGAGGCAATTCAGGAATGACACCCAATTCGCTATGATGGGAGAGGAACGCACTAGCCTCTACATAACCGCGGCCGCTATGAATATGAAACAGCAACTACGTAAGAATGTCTGGTGACGTAATTCGTTTATCTTAACTTTCCATTTCGATGACATCAATGTTGTTTAAATAAACAACTGACTATTATGACCTGTATTAATAACACTTAATTTTATCCTCACAAATTAAACGCATCACATTCAATTTATATTTTTATCAATAAAACCATTAAGAAATAATTGAATTTTTATAAAGTAAAATTTAGTTATTTATTCACGTACTAATTTCAACCCTATAGTGTTCTTTCCGTTGTGTGAATGTTTTGTATAACGGTATGTTTTCACATTTACTGCATCGACGTTTGTTAACTCAAAATGTGTTTATACTAATTAATTGACCATACTATGGGATAGTTTTTCCAGTGGCGAGTGTGATTGATGATTCATGTGACCAATTTTGCCCTCGTGCAAACCAGAGGCATCTTTCAGAACCAAACAACTTTTGTAAAAGTTTTTTTTTTTTTTTTTTTTTTTTTTTCACGAAGCTGTACTCTTATTGACGTGAAATATGTTTTTAAATCTGACAACACGAGTCATGTTTGGTGTATAAAAATTTCGATTTTGTTCCAACGGACGATTACTTTCTCCACCCTCCACCATCAGTAAATGCTTAGCTCAGGGTAGAGTACAGCCGAATTTCTAAACAAATTCGTAACTAATAGACGGTTGCGAATCGGATTATACAAGCAGGGTTCCCAACGACCGGGAAAACAGGGAAAACAGGGAAAATTCAGGGAAATTAAAATGTGTGTTACACACAGGGAAAACTCAGGGAAATTCTTTGTGCGGAATCAATATATACCGTATTTACCCATGTACCACCCGCACATTTATTCTCAAAAACAAAATCGCAAAGTTGGGGCATGATTCGCACATGTAAATC
>PNEQ01014957.1:0-18222 GCA_003012365.1 Medauroidea extradentata
TTTTTTTTTTTTTTTTTTTTTTTTTTTTTTTTTTTTTTTTTTTTTTTTTTTTTTTTTTTTTTTTTTTTTTTTTTTTTTTTTTTTTTTTTTTTTTTTTTTTTTTTTTTTTTTTTTTTTTTTTTTTTTTTTTTTTTTTTTTTTTTTTTTTTTTTTTTTTTTTTTTTTTTTTTAAATAGTAAATACGATTCCCTTTCGTGTCCAGGCTTTTCACTGTAAAGTGAGGCACGTTTTCAAAATTGCTTACTTTTGTTTTAATCATATATCCGTCTGCCATTTTAATACATATTATCATTACCGCGTTACACGTATATATAGACAGAGTAGAGTATAAAGTTCACAAAATGTAGCGACTGAGACGGTGATACAAATATTTTTTGGTCATTAATTGTGTTGACAAAGCATTTAAAAGCGCTATTGTGAGAGTGAGTTGTTGATAATAGCAGGTGAGTAATTTAACCTGAGGCTATGAAACAACACGGAATATTCGCCTCATTCGACAGAAGATTACCAATAAACCCTTGCTGTTTTAGAGGTTGCAGTAATGTTCAAGTTTAAAACCTTAAGTGGCATTAAAAGGTACGATTTCGAGCGGACGACTAGAATACTCAGTCGTTAAAAAAATCTTACCTACTTATCAAAATTCGATGAGATAATTTTGCCGAGTAGATATTTTATCAGCGGACGTTTATTTTATATAGCACTATGCAGTAGTATGCTTTACTTTCGAGTAAAATATTAATAACTGTTTTTTTTTCTCGAAAAATAAGGGCTTGAAACCACAAAATGTACAAAAACGGAAAACCTTTCATTTTCATAATTTTTAATATGATAATGTGTGGGCCTCTATAATAACAGTACTTGAAAAAAATTCTCGCGTTTTCATTAAAAACAATTTTAACATCCGTAAACATTTCGCGCAAATATTTTCTAATAGTAAAATTATTCTTTGATCTCAGAAACATTTTTTACATTGAGAACTTACAATATTGGGTTCTTAATCATCCACGCGACATGAAGGAGTCATTATCAAACTGTTTTAATGACAGTCCAAAAGGAATAAGATCGCTATGATTGTTTTTTTTTTCCTGCATGACAACGAACAGTTCTGCCAGGCTCCAAAGTCTCGCGGAGAGCACCAGAGCCACCAAGCCGTACCATAATTATAGTACCGTAGTTATGCCTTTCATACTATAATACAAACACAGCTGTTGATAAGAGGCAAATGTACTGTAGTTAAACTATACGATAAAGAGTGTGGCAACTGTAGGATTTGCGAAAACTATGGTAACGGAAAACGTTTAACAAACTTGTTTGAGTTTTTTTTTACAAATTTTTGAAGATATCTGTAAAAAATATAATATTTGCTACATTGTAAACCCGCGTAAGTTTTGCGAGGAAAAATTTGGAAAAGAAAAGAAGGGGGTGGGGAGCTGGGCGTAAATTGCTATACAGTCTAGTTTCTTGCATCTTGACTCTGTTACGTTTAAAAATTTTACAATTAAATAAAGTAAGTTACGCAGATAAACATTTTGCCATAGTAAACAAGGAAATTTTGGTTCCTTCTGAAAGATATATATATATATATATATATATATATATATATATATATATATATATATATATATATATATATAATATAAAAATGAATCGCAAAATGTGTTGGTAAGCGCATAACTCAACAACGCCTGGACCAATTTGGCCAATTTCGTTTTTTTAAATGTTCGTTGAAGTTCAAAGATGGTTTTTACGGCGAGAAAAATTCGAATAATTGCCGGGAAAAAAACCCTAAAAACAGTATAGTCAATTTGAGCTTTATTGCTATTGTTGTTTAAACAATGTAGGTATGTTCCTGTGATCGAGACCTTAAGCATTCACTAAGGTATTGTATAAAGTTTGGGGTGTAGGAGGGGTGGGGTTACGGGTTCGTATCCCGTGCAAGACTTTGCGATGGGAATTACATGACATCATACAAGCGTATTGCGCGGGCTCTTTACATTGTTATTGAGTACGCTAGCTGTTAAATGCCGGGCAGCTGTTTTGCGGTGGAAGCCGCAGCCGGGCAGCTGTTTTATAGAGAAATGAAGATGAATTTAAAAAAAGTACGCTTAGCGCAGTGGACTGGACAAATCTGTTTGTATTTGATGTTTTAAATATAAACAGTGAATATAGTATAATATAGAATATAGTATCACCATCAATTAACACGTAACTAAAAGTTAGTTACTTTTTTCTATAGTAAACGCGGGCGAAGCCGCAACGGGACAGCTAGTGTGTATATATATGTGTGTGTATATATATATATATATATATATATATATATATATATATATATATATATATATATATATATAAGTCTGAAACCAAGCTGAGTGGCACAACGGTGACATCTAGGATTCACGTTTGGGAGAAAACTAGTTATATTCCCAGCTCTGACCATTCTAAATTTAGTTTTCCATGGTTTCTCAGGCAAATGCTGAGAAGGTTACTTAACAAAGGCCATGGTCGATTCATATCTCAGTTCCTGTCATTGTGACACGTTGTTTCTACTGTCTGTAATGATCTCAATGTCGTCGAGATGTTTAGCTCACTTACCATATCTTAGGCGGTTATGTATTAAGTCACGAGGTTAGGGAAACATTTTAGATTCAGGCATTCAGAAAGTAACCATAGTAGAAATTTGAAGGCCTGAAATTAGCTACTGGGTCAAGTAACTGAGGAAACCTACCTAACCCCTGTACGTTAGTAAATTAACCGACTCTTAAAAACGACAGTGCTGAATTTATAACAGTGTGGCAGACGCGACGCGTAGGTACAAAAATTGCGGACGTGACAAAGAATTCGGAATAGAAATGATCCAAATTGTTATTTTATTCGTTCGTTTCGCGGATACGACAAAGCATTAACACGGAATTTAGTGCTGTGTGCTGGTGGAATTGTAGAGTTGGTTAATATATTTCATTTATTTTACGAAAGAGTTTTGTTTGTCATTATAAGCGAATCATAACTGTTTTAAGAAAACGTGTAATTTGAACTATTTCAAATTTAGGAATGCCAGTGGGTGTTTGAAATATATTTTAAATACTGTTAACATCAAATCTGTCATACAAGAGGTTAGTTAGGTCTTATAGTGACAAGGAACTGTCACCATTTAATACTTACCAAGGCGATCCAGGTTCGATTCCCTGCCGGGTCGTTCCCCGAATTTTCGCATGTGGGAATCGTGCCGGATAATACCGCTGGTCGGCGTGTTTTCTCAGGGATCTCCCGTTTCCCCTGCCCCTTCATTTCGGGTGCTGCTCTATACATCATGTTACCCCTCACCAGCGATCAAAACCTATATGTATTAAGCGCTGACCAAAATATATTCAATAAATCAAACAGTTAATACATTTTTGTAGTATTTTTGCGTGCCAGCCAAACAAATGTTCACTATGACAAAAATGTTTAGTGTCGCATCGCAAATTTTGCGTCGCGTTTGTCGCGTTACTGTGATCCCAGCATAATTAATGCCATATGACTGGCGACAATGGAGGAGCAGTGTTACCAAATATTCCACACTTCCGGTACCATGAAACGGATTCTTTTCCTCGTAAAAAAAATTAATACCGAATCATAACATACCCAAAAATTTTGCCGTTTCTCCCCTTAAGATTAACCAACTTAATCCTTACTATTTGGCAACATAGTTCAACAAGATACAGTTGTACCTCTGTTATTCTGAGATCAGTCACATATCGTAGTTTGCTCAGTTGCACACCTGATGAAACTATGAGACGAAGAACCGGCTCTTGAAGTCGAGACGAACATGGCAGAACAATACGAGACGGGAGGACCAGCGATTTATCGATCCCCTGTCCGTATTAGGGAACCTTAACCTTGGGAACCACCCCCGTTAGAGGGAAGAATCGGTCGGAGACGAACAGCTGATATCTGTCATGTTCAAGAGTGAGTATTTAGAAAGTGTGAGCTACGCTCATTACACCACCCGTTACGGTGGGAATATAGCGATTGGAGAACCCCAATTCGTATCCTAACCGTAAGGCCGTCCAAGGATAAGAATGACGTACTCGTGTTTCGATCTTCTTGGATCTCTTCAGGTAAGGGTAGGTTGCAGATTCCCGCAACCACCTTACGACACGGTTTACCGATTTTCGTAAACTTAGAGGTTGGCACGAAAACTACAAGAAAATTGACTCCTTTGAACACTGTGGAGGATATCACAAACTCAGCCTGGAGTCTCGGGTCTACCGTCAGAATTTGCGCGCTGTACACGCGGCGGCAGGGAAGCCGTATAGCTCCGGTCTTCTGCGCCAATCAGATCCACCGGCTCCGACAAGACGACTTCCCTCCCCCCTTCCCCACACCCGCCAGATGTGCACAATGTCGAGCTGAGAAGGGGGGAAAAATGTTCATCTCGACAAGTTATGGCGAAGGAAATTGGAAAACGAAAATAGGAGAGCAGGTGAGGGGGATGAAAGGCGTAACTCGGAAACCCTTCCAGCGATAAACCTCTTTAGAGATTCACCTCGTGGAACATTTAGGGTAGATTTATTCCCGCAGATCAAACCTTCGCCAAGGGGAGGAACCAAATTTTACTTCTCTTCTCTACGAAATACTGAAATTGTATTATCTGAATGTAAATATTGATGTAGGAAAAATTTGCTGTGAGTATTTTCATGCACTCTGTTTTACTAACGTACGGTACATGCAACTTTAAATAGATAGGCCTACTGTTGTTTTTCAACGATACGATCGTCAAACTCGTTGTTACACGGTTGCACATTCTGACTCACGTCACGTGTAGTAACATTATAAAAATTAGTTTGTAAATTTACATAATCGATGTTTAAGAGGTAATATTTTGGCCACACACGGATGGTAGCGAACCTATGTTTATCAGGAAATAGTAAGAAGTATGCTGATGTTAACATTTTATTTAACGGCTAAAGTGTCATAATTTAAATTAAAATTACAATTTTGTCAGTTGTGTTGGTAGTCCTGCATAGCATTACCTCCATCACAACTCCCCAATTTAGCACTAAAGAACATATTTTCCTTGTTAGAAAAGTTATTCGAATGGCAATCTTTAAGACTAAAAAAGTAGTGATCTTACAGGAGTGCCACTATTTGGAGCGAATTTCAACTGTTTCCACGTTCAGTTAGTATTACAAACGCCGAGATATTATTTTGGTAGTCTCTTCTTGTATAAAAGCTATTCTGTAACCTTGTTTGTTATTCATCAAGTCATAATGACACGATATATGAACATCAAATAGATTTGGATGTATTTCAAAGTCCAGTGTAATTATGTGTAGCCGCATTGGCGTAGAGCCCGAACGTCAATTTTTTTGCCGTATATTATCAGGCGTGTTGTAAAAGTACTAATTTATTACAGATTTCCCCGTACATAAATTAATTATGGCAGTATCGAAATTTTTGCAGTCGTAAATTACTTTGTGATTTACATTCAGAAAAAGCAAAGCTAATACCATTAATTTTGCGCATTTTTATTATAAATTATGTTTGTTTACATATATAACCGTCACTATATAAATTGCCGCTAACATAAAAATTCAAAAAAACATTTCTACTAATTGTAGTTAACACATTACTACTAGTTAAAAATGAACACCTCTTGATTAGAAATACTTATACGGAATGTCTTTGAAATTCACAATGATAATTTTTTCAATAGACAATGTTGGTTATAATTGCCGCTCTACAATTTGTTATGCATTTATAATATATGAGATAAAGTGTTTATAATTTTTTGTGTAAAAATGTGCAAAAATTAACATGAATATTTTTTGCAATTGTGGGCTAAATTGTTTCTGACGGGTGGACGCGGACTAGCCTACACGGAGTATTCTCAATTTCACACAACTTCGGTAAAATGTTAACATGTTTGAGGAAACTAATTATTAAATGTTGTGCATTTTCTACGCTGTCAGTCGTCATTTTTAGTTCTGAGATGACCCCATTTCATAATTTGCACTGAGAATTTAGTCTTGCATTGGGACTCATATTTAAAAATATTAACAGTTATTGCCCATAAGCACCTTTACAATCGATGTTTATACAAAAGAGATAGCACCCACGTCTGATAGCCAGGAGTAAGGGGGCGATAAGGGTGACATAGGTACGTGCATATAGTCTCTCGGCGACGCTGTGCATTAAGACTAAACGGTACCATTTTCTCTCGGCGACTCGCCTGAAGTTGATTTTAAGGGGTTAACCTACATTTTTATTGGACGCGACTGTACAGTTTAGTCCAATGTCAAAGTATCGTATGTATCCAAGTATTACATTTTGAGATACAACTCTTTGGAAAAGCAAATATTTATGGTTGTCGAAGAGCTTCAATTTATTATTCATAAAGTGTGCATGGTGGTGTTAAAAGAGTACCATTCCGTTACCGTTTGTGTTAGTTGTTGGTTTTCTAGTTAATATTGTTTGGGAAAATTTTAATTCTTTCGTTACAAATAAAAAAAAATCCTTTCTTCAAACACGTTCTGAAATGCTGTCCTATTGCCAAGTTAGCGATCACCTCAAAAGTTAAACACACGAAGCTCTCCTACACAGTTAATTTGAAATGGGTCTCGTTAAGTTGCCTTAGCATTGTGGAAAAGTTAAGAAATTAAAGAACACAGCAATGTTTTCAGGTAGTTCTATATGTACTGCTGTAAAAACACTTCTGCTATTCCTACCTCTGCACTCTTAACTTGAATGAGTGAGATATGAACCACTCCTGTGAAATTTCAATATATTCTTTTAAAATAGTAACTAAATTTAGTGAAATCTTACTAATTTGTTTCACTGGCTAAATACTGCTGATTTAAAAGTTATTTCAACTTATTCTCAGTGGGTTTCACCTGCCTGTTACTCGATTTTAGTGGATCCTACAGGTTCATCAGTCATTGTAAACTATAATTTCAGTGATTGACGTTTGTAACCACTGTTCCGGATTTAATATGAGAACTTTACGTAAGGCAAAGGATACTTTATGAGATACGTGTAAACATAATTGCTAGAGATGGATGGTATGTCGCGAAAAATTTTTGTGCCAACATATCCTTGAAAATGTTATTGTTTCTTGCAGCATGTATGATTGGGTTATATACGTCTGGCAAAATGTAGCTGCCTCCAGACTAATCAACACTCTAAATCTGAATTAGTGAATATTCACCTTTTCACGCTGATGGATGGAACAATTTCAACAATTTGAATCAGTGAAAATAGTCATTGTTTAATTAGTGAATCAGTGAATATTCGCCGTTTTTTCAGTTGTTTTCAAAGAACAGTTCTCACTTATTGAACCAGTGGAAAATTACTGGAAAATATGTGGACTTTCACTAATTAACTTGTGGAATGTCGGCACTCTTTATCGGAATCAGTGAATAGTAACCGATTTCACAGTGATTTCTAACTGATTCAATTGGTTGAAACTGCTCCATCCATCGGCGTGAATCAGTGAATATTCACTAATTCAGATTTAGAGTGAAAGGTACCAAATATTACAATACCGGGAATCTTATTGGTTCAGTCGAATAGAGTAATGTCATTGCAAGCTTAAGTGTGTTCAAGTGGGGAAAAATCATAATTTTATATTTGAACGAAACAGTGCTAGTTTTGTAGACGTTACTTGTGAGTATGTTTTCCTGTTATAGAAATTTTTTAGCTCAGTTAGCTTTCCCGTTACGGCATTTTAAGGTCAAAATTTGCATGTTTTTAAATCGTACAACCCTCGAAAACCAACCAAGATATTGAAACGTAGTAAAATTACATGTCACAGACTAAGGCTTTACGCATTAAAAAATGCAATACAAAAACAATTATTTTAAAAAAATTTCCTAAAAGTAGCAAAAAAAATTTCAATTTCAGAAAATTTTCAAAAATACAAAATGGTTTCTATATACTTAATCCCTAGTCCGGGACATGTACTTTCACTATGAATTATTTAGTTTCTTTATGTTAATTAGTTTTCGTGGTGTGTATGAATTAAAAACTTGCAAATTTTTACTTTGAAATGCCATTATGGAAAAACAGGCTGAGTTAAATTTTTTTGTAAGAGGAAATTGTACTCCAAAGAAACGTCTATAAATCTAACACTGTTTTGTGCAAGTATAAAATTGTGATTTTTACCCTCATGAACACCCTTAACGTACGTTGAAATTCACCAAACAGTCAAGTTCCCGCGATAAATCATGATCTCTAATAATTGCGAATGGAGCTTTAAGGCCTTGTTACTGAGTTTTGCAGTGATTTCGAAAATATTTTTCCAATTGCTACCTTATACTCATATCAAAATTTCGCTGCACAGTTTTGACTCTTATTTGTTATAATTTGTAGCTGAATTTTTTTTTTTAGAATTATACTGAATGGTTTTTTAGATTTCATTACCCAAAGTACCACGTTTTTCGTCGTGAAAATAAGCAAAAATGAAGGAAAAAATTTTTTTCTGGCGAATGGTACTTTATTTTTAAAAAAAACGCGTCTACAGTATTGTGCATCGTGTGATTGCACATTGACTCAAATTTTTTCAAAACTTTTGGTTAAAAAATATTTGAGTTAGTGGCACCAGTCTGAAAAAAACTCGGGAACAAGCCCTTTTAAACATCTGTTCACAGATACTCCTCAACGTCACAACGGTTGTACTCGTTACACTTTAACTCATACTTAAAGATCATTTCGTGGGTGTAACACGACGACGCCTTGCTGACGTGTAGTGTTCTGTCAACACATACGTTGTCGTGGGAAAAACTTCAGTTACAACACTGTACGTTCATGTTAAGACTTACTCAGAGGAGAGATAAGATAACTCGCCGCATGTGTATGAAGTGGGTTGCGAATTCCCTCTATTCGCGACACAATTATTTATGACCATTCGCAAACGAAGCAACTGAAATATTTCTATCTGTGTGAACTAAAGTTCCCTGGCGTTTTGCTATGACCGTTAAGTATGAAAAATGTATAATTACGTACCGTAAAATGGAGCGAGATCGTGCCAAGTGGGGTGAGATTGTGACAACCTAAGCATATACATAACATAGTATACCATGGTCGTCTTTAGTAGAAGGCCGGAGTCTTGAACGTGGCAACGCTGCAACGGTAGCCCTAGTCTGTGTACACGCCACTAAAGCTGCATCTAGACACGTTGCAAAGACAAGGGCAGCCAAGAAGTGACAAGCAGCAGGCCCCCGATGCAGTGTTGCCACATTCAAGACTCCGGCCTTGTACTAAAGACGGACGTGAGTATACACTTATTTTAATCTAGTGTTCTTTTCTGTATAAATCTATAGATTTCATTTACTTTTCAGGGCAAAGTAATTACGTTTCTTTTTTTTTTTTTTTTTTAATATCTGTAGTAATATAGCTAGAGGTACGTCAATTTCGCGGATTCATCTGGCAGCAGCCTAGACTTGTCAGTCCTATACACCCACTGGCCACAATCGATTATCTGTTGGCTTATAATCGTACAAGCAGGTAGCAAGCGATAGCACTTAGCATTATTTCCTTATTTACTACTGGCTTGCAGTAGTCAAACGCGTTTCGTAACAGCCGCCAGAAAGTCACAGACATGACAATGAAGTATACATAATTGGCGTTCAACTTGACCTGGAATGTATCTGCGAAATTTACGTACCTCTAAATATAGCGTACATAAAAAACTAGGTTATCACAATCTCACCTGGCTTGGAATAATCTGTCTCAGTTTTACGATACTTGTGTGAAATAGCTGTTACATTAAAGTGACGCCGACCTCCATTGGGTAGTCGGTTTATTCGCCGGTCTACGGTGCGAGAGGTCCTGGGTTGGAATCTTGGCTCGGACATGGCTGTTGCGTTGTCCCTTCACCTTACTTAACCCTCATCGGCTCTTTAAGACCTCGTTTTTAAAGGGCAATAAAACCGTCACACCTTACCATTAAAGTGACAGTGGACACGCATTGTGGAGAACATAAAGTCCGAATCAAGGTCCGCCCATCCTGGTTTTAGTACTCAATGGATTTCCAAAATTGCTTCGTGGGAATGCTGTTATTACAGGCCATGGTCTATTCCGTCCCAGTTTCTGTTAGTATGAGCTGCTCGTTTGGTCTGTGGCCTCGCCGTTGATGTTACGCTAAGGATATTACCTACTTAAACTCGTGTGTATGCAAAACGGAGCCTTATATTTTTATACAAATAATAAATTAAATCTTCGGTGAACCCAATGCTAGGCTGATAGTTCATTACTGAGTTGGAGGAGAAAGATTTGTTCAGCGCTGAAGATACAGGTCTTAAACGATGTGAATATTTTCGTCAGAACTTTACATATAGGTCTTTAGCGCTGGTGAGGCGTGACATGATGTGAGTATGGAGCAGCGCCGGAATGAAGGGGCAGGGGAAACGGGAGATCTCTCGAGAAATTACACCGACCAGCGGCATCGTCCGGTACGCTTACCACAATGGAAAATCCGGGGACCGAACCCACCAGGAATGGAACCCGGCTCGCCTTGGTGGGAGGCGAGTGCTCTAACCACCGCGTCAACCGCTCAAAGTGTTCCACGTTGCAATGTACGACATTTTAGGCCAGCGGAAAACATCGAGCGAGTTAGTAACACCTTCAGCATAATCTGTTGTCTGAAGTAACACGATATTTGCACGTCTTTAATGATACCACAATTAAATATATTTCAAATTCATATTCTTGACATAACAGTCTTCAAGAATTATCGTATTACAGCAAAGAACCTATAGATTTCCTGGTCCGTTTCAAATTATTATGAGGGAGATTAAGAACATATTTTCGAGCTGTTTTAAACGGCAATGCGAAAGCACTTACAGGGCAAAAAAAAATTAAGTAGAATAATGCGATTTTAGCGTGCCATTAAGAAAGATAGAATACTGAATATTGTTACTTTATTTTTTAAAACATTCTTATTAATATGCAAATTTAAATAATAACATTTTAAATATTCGAGCACGCTTGACAACTCGCAGAAAATCAAGTATTAAAAGTATAAAAATAATTGAAACTAGCGAAGTTACCGATTACCTTCGTGCGCAAATGATTGTTTATAGAAAGAATATTTTTTTTCTCATATATGAGTAGGGACCCTTGTTTTTCGCGAAAAGAATTTTGCCTCACTTTGTTTCCGTGCCTTACGTGCACATCTTCAGTTCTGCTTCGTGGTCAGCGATTGGATATTTTAACTGTCACGAGCCTTGAGATTCTACCGGCAAATCACAGACGTGTGGTGTTGCAGGAAAGTTTTTGTAATTGGCTCAGTCAAATGAGATACGGCTCTTCACACAGACACAATGCCAATAACCATGAAGCAGAATTGCAGATGTGCACGTAAGGCACTGAAACAAAGTGGGGCAAAATTATTTTCGCGAAAAAACTGGGTCCCTATATATGAGTTACCTACATGCCATCATGTTACATACTCTTAACAATATACTTGAGCCTAAACATTATCCTCCTTTCCGTTCTCAAAATCCACAACCCCTTCCTTAATTAACTGCAGACCTGTCAAACAACAAAAGGGTTCCAGTTTCGCTCTGGCTCCGCGTAATATCGGTCTAACGTACAATGCTAGATACACGCCAAGGCGACAAGTATTTTGAAATATTGAACTGTGTGGTTAATAGTATCAAACGCATTAGAGAAGTCTAAATAAACGGATATATACTCTGTCCACTCTAAGGATACAGCAGAAATAAAATTAGTAACGAACTAAATCAAAGCAAATTAATAATATCTTGATGCCTCACGTTGTGATTGTGCCGTAACACAGTTAACTTGTATTTTTCAATATTTCAAATGAAATTAGTGCTGAGCAAAAATGTTGCTGTCATTCACTTGAATGAATTAGCTGCAACCTTAGAATGGATAGAGTATAGTAACTTTTGATTCGTCCATGACTTTGTAAGTGTCATCAGTTACATCCTGGAGTAATGTAACATGTCTCACTGACATTTCAGACGTGCAAAGCGCGTCAAGTCAGTATCTAGTAAGCCACATTCAAATTTTTTATTCCGTCGCCCACGGGCATCAAAAGAGTAGGGGCACGCTACTGTCAGCGTTTGTTTTCGTTGGACGTTTCTATCCGTAATCCTGCAGATTTTGACATCGACTCGCCGTTCTGCGAATAATACGCAAGTTGAAAATGTTTCATAAAAGAAATAACAATAACTGGTAACGTCTATAAAATTAACATTATTTCGTTCTAATATAAAACAATGAATTTCGCACCTGAAGAACCTAAGACCATGGTCCAAAATTTCTACTGCTTTCGCGATAGTCATTTATTTAAATTCCTAAACGAGAGCAGATATCGTAAAACTGTTTGTAAAGTTTACTTAAACATTGTTTTTCCTACGTAGTATTTTTTAAGATAAAAGAATAGTTGCATTTCGCTAATTAGTTCGTTAGTGAGAATTTCCTTAATTGCATAATTAGCTGCAACAATTGTGTATTTTCTATTGAAAAAATTAGGCAACATAGTAGCTTATACATAGTTTGTGACAAAACTGTGTAACAGTTCTTCCATATGACTGCTCTCGTATAGGATTAAAATCTTAATTTCCGTAAAAGCAGTATAAATGGTGGACCATGGCCTTCACGTGCGAAATATGAATGGCCAGGAGGGAAGCTTCACAGACGCGCCGCGGAAAATAAGGTCGGCGATATCGAAACAGGACCATTACTGCGACCGACACAGGCCGAGCTAACGTCGCCGGCTCGCAAGGGTCACGTCCTCGCAGCTATACCGGAAGAAGTCGCTCCTCATCCTCTATCAACCCTGCCCCAACACCCCCCGAAAGTTTCACCCGCGCCCTCTCGAACCCAGGCACGCGCTCCCACAGTGCGCCGGCGACTGTCTCCAGATGAATAATTAAACGCGTCGTCGGCTGCGAGCGAAACATGCGCGGTGGCGCGCGCCTGCCGGTGAAATTTTAAAGCAATCAGCGACCCATGGGAGCGCGTCGTTCGTCGGGGTCCTAGGGTGTGTTGGAGGGGGGAGGGGTTGTCTTCCCGACTTCGGCGCTCGCTTGTAGCGAGACGTCACTTCCTTCTGGCACTTACTTCCTGGGACGCCTCGCGTCTGACTTCGCCGATCTGGCCGGGCTACATCAGGCGATTGTTACAAGTCAGGAGCTGAAGTATAAGGTAGGTCGTAATGAGGGTGATTCTTGGGTTGGTGTTAGTTCAGTATGTGTACGGCACGTGACATGTAAGTTGGCGGGTAATGAGCTGGAATGTGTTGCATATAATATTACTACAGTTTTAAATTAGAATGGCTAATTTACATAGGTCGATTTCGTTCCAGTATTTATAGGCTACTAGGTGTTTTTGCAGCGGCCTGCAGCTTGAATTCCTTGAATGTGCCCTTCACTCAGTAGCTGCACACGCCATTTAAGCTGGCGCGCAGTGTAGGTACTGTTGTAACTTACACGTCCAACCCCTATAATACTGAAATATGTGAACATCTGGGGCGTCGCGTGGAGTGTTCCAAGGTGTGCGGTGACAAGCAGTAACTATACACAACACTGAGTTGTATGAGGAACCCTTTGACTTGTATGGTCAGGAACAGTCCACAGCCAGTAGCGTACAAGAGGCAAGGTAGGAATTATCCTATAATATATACACGTTGGTCTCTGCAACAACACAACTGCTCAAAGCGTATAGTCGTTGCTAATACCACACGCCTTGGAACACAGACACGCTACGCCACTGGTGAACATGTCTTAGGATTGACTGCTGGAATCTTCAGTACCTGAAGGGAACCAATAAGTTCGAATTTCTTATCAATGACCGGCCACGGTATGGGGTAAGAAATCGGATCAATTGCAGACCTGATGAGACGATCAACTGTCTCTTAAGTCGAAACGATTTATAACACACTTAACCTCGCCATTAAATAGTATATGAGTACAAAACTTTTCACCAGCTTGACTAAGTGTGTTCGCCGAAGGCCACTTTCGGGTACCGCGCGATGAACACGGCTATTCGTGGTATATTGGTTAAAACCCAGTGTGTTACCACATGCCGTGAAGGCCACTCACGGGTACCACGCGATGCACAAGACTATGCGTGGTAGATTGGTTATAGTAATATGAATAAAATATTGGTTTGCATTTTTGTTGCCTTCAGCAACAACTTATTGTAATATTAGGCTAAGAAAAAAACAAACAAATCTCTAACAATATACGTTTCTTATTACCACCAGCAAAAATTTTGAATTTTGCTTGTGTTTGCAGCTCACACTGTTATTAACATGTCTCGTGCTGCAACATTGGTAAAAGGCTGTAGTTTCCCATTGTATCCTTTCACAATATTTTATGTCAGGGAGATAGTGTTTTAGGCGGAACCATTGTTGACGGAGTTGGCCATGTCTAGTTGTGAGGAAACATCCAAGCACTCGCGTGGAGTGTTTTCGGAACATCAAAATCCGAAATGGCTGAACTGTGATTCGAAACACGGATGCTCCCGAATGGGAGTCAGTCCCTGCAAAGGAAGGATATCTCATTGTACACTGGCACTCCTCTGTATAAGAATATATTTCAAGATTGTCCGATGCTAAAATTACTGACATTACTTCGTTGATTCATAGGTATTTAAAATTATTGGTATTTACACCGCGTCGATAGCGAGGTTATCAAAGAGTTACGCACAACTTTAAAGGCGTTCAAGTGGGGAAATATTATATTTTATATTTCTACACAATAGGATTAGTTCCGTAGACATGGCTTTATAGTACACTTTCATTTTACTACAAAAAAACTCAGCAAGTTTTCCATAATATAATTTCAAAGTCAAAATTGGCACATTTTGACTTCATACAAAACTGGGAAACCAGTAAACATAATGAAATGGAAAATATTAATCCAAAACAAGATGTCGCGGTCGGCGGATTGAAGCATATAAATACTTATTTACAGTAGCTTGGGGCATGTAGTTATAATGTGAATTATTTCATTTCATAATGTTTATTGGTTTTCATTTGTATGAAGTAGAAATATGCTAATGTTGACTGTGAAATGCCGTTATGAGAAAACTAGCTATGGTAAGTTTTTTTGTAAGAGGGAAGTGCACTCTTAGATAACGTTTATAAAACTAACACTATTTCATACAAATATAAAATTGCAATTTTCCCTCAATTGAACACCCTTAAAGAAGGACAGGAACTAGGAGAGCAGCATAAAGAAATTGTGAGAAACCATAGGAAACCGAAATCAGGATGGCCGGAGCCGGAAATCGAACCAAATGCGAGACCAACATGTTATCGTTGCACCATCTCACTCGGTCCTAACCGCTCCCACCACACCTTACAGATTGCGTAAGTCGTATGTAACTCAGCTCAGGTAAAACCTCTCAACTGATAAATTCTGAGAATTAAAATAAACATGTTGCCCCACTGCCGGGATTATAATATAGTAAATATTTTTTAAAATGTACGAAGACGAATGACGAACTGAAAACGAGAATACCAGGAGAAAACCTACGTGACGAAGGGAAATTTTGTATTTTCCTTTTGGACAAAGGATAAACAAATAGAATCACGAACCAGACCAATGACCATGCGTGTGAAAATTATTTAAAGTGAAGCATCCACCACTAGCTTAGAAAAATTAAATATTTTATGTAACTTTGATCTGCGTTTTAGCTTTGTACACAACGCCACGACGAGCGTTTGCCGTACATTTTACATATCGCATTAGTCCAATACTTTCATCCTCTGATTTTGTGACTCTGTCTAAATGTAATTTGTAAAAATTATCTTTCTTCAATCCCATAAAAGAAATCAAGGGTATTATTATATAAATTCCAAGTACTAATAGTCAATTAAATCATACCATATCTCTGTCATTACGAAATATACAAAAATCAACTTGAAATAGAAGTAGTGACAAAAGTAAATTAATGCAACTAGTGATAATTTATTCCCTTTTAAGACGGCTTTGACGCATAAAAGTTGATTGAAATATGCAGGTTTTGTAAGACAATGTACAAAAGCGATAAAGATAATTTAATTATTTTACCAAATTAAAAAGCAATTATCGAGTCCGAAGGAAGCTTTTATTTAGGTTAATCTCTTGCACCACATTCAAAAGTGCAAAATTTTGGATTCAGATGCTGTGCTCCAGTAGTACGTGTTTAGTTGTTTCGTTTTCGCTCTGAGTGAGGGAAAGTTGGCGAGGAATGTTGTGAAGCGAGTATGGAACAGCGTCGGAATGAAAGGGAAAATAAAATAGGAACACTTGAAAAAAAAGTCCCGTCTACCGTCAGCAGCGTCCGTCACGTTTCCGACATGCTTCGAGAAACGTAAAGTTTTTGACAAATGCCAAAATGCTTGTTTGTTTAGGGATTTGTTACGACGCAATGGAAAAAAAATGCAGTAAAACAGGTCGCCTTCAGCTATAGTCAGGACAAGGAATATTTCGCAAGTTCAACGACCTACATACTAGAATCCATTATCCTGTGTATACCGAATCCCTACCATTTGTCCATTACCTGCTACTCACACAGACAGCAGACAATGAACGAATAGACAGGACTTGGGTATTCATAGGACATTGGATTCTAGCATGAGGTCACTGAACTCGCGAATATTTCCTAACCCTAGGTAAGGAAGGAAAAAAATGCACGAGTTCAACGACCTTCATGTTAGACTCCAATGCCCTATGTATACTCGAGGTCCGACTATTAGGCCATTAGCTACTCCTCACAAGAACAACTAACAATTAACTAATAGACCGGCTTAAGAGTGCGTTACAGCGCTAAAATAATCAGTTCAGAATTGCAGGTTTCTCAAAGGAAATTTCCAGAAGTAAAAAATAAAAAACAGCAATCCTAGACAATGCCAACTTCCTGAGCACAAATTTTTCTCGATTAACGTATACCTGAAGAACAATCACTGACGCTGAAATCTCGTCCATTTAGTTGCAGGGCAAGAGATCACGCTCAACAAATACGTCATTCTGGATAAATGTTTGCTCATAAAGTTGGAAAATATAATTAGAGGTATGTAAATTTCGCAGATACATTCCAGGTCAGGTTGAACGCCAAATCATGTATGCTTCATTGTCATGTCTGTGACTTGCTGGCGGCTGTTATGAAACGCGTTTGACTACTGCAAGCCAGTAGTAAATAAGGAAATAATGCGTAGTGCTATCGCTTGCTACCTGCTTGTAAGGTTATAAGCTAATAGATAGGGCCACGATTTTGTCGCGAAAAGATTTTTGCCCCACTTTGTTTCAGTGTCTCTCGTGCACATCGGCAGCTTTGATTCATGATTACTGGCAGAGTGATTTTGTGCAGAGTCGTTATTCATTTGACTGTGCCAATCAGTACATGGATAACTGCCTTGTGAATTGCGGGTTTAACCTCCAGACGCTGGGTGTTATCGGCATCCAATCACTGACCAGAAAGCAGAGATGCAGGTGTGCTCATGATACATTGAAACCTTGAGGCAAATATCATTTCGCCATAAAATCGGGGCTCTACTAGTAATAGATAATCGATTGTGGCCAGTAGGTGTATATGACTGACAAGTCTAGGCTGCTGCCAGATGACTCCGCGAAATTAACGTACGTCTAAATATAATTATCAAGTATTGCTGTTTTGTAGTTTTTCTCTATTGACTTTCAAAAACTCTAGATTAAAGTATTCAGCGCTTATGTATTTATCGCCCCCTCTTAGGCGCGCACAAGAACAACGTATTTTAACACGTAGATCATTGCACGAAGGAAACGCTTACGAACGACCTCCCACAGACATGTCAGCTAGTAATTCGCGTCGCGTCGTTTACTGGGATCGCGCTGTTATGGAGAAACGCTGCTGCGCACATTTCCCCCAATTACTCCTGCCCTCTCCCACCCTCTCTTAATCCCTTTCCCACGCGTCCTCCCCCGCCCTTTTTCCATCTTCTCGGAAATTCCCCGCGCCGGCGGCAAATTAAATTTTTCGCCATTGATCTAATTAATCAAAATGTTGTTGATGTGCTGAATTACGGACGTCGTTCGGGGTCGCGACGCCGTCTGTGACATTGGCGTTTCGCTCTGCGGGCGGGTGTCTGGGGGGAGAGGGGGAGGGGAAAGGTCGTAACAGTCAAATAACGGGAGAGCGAGCTGGCCGACATCCCGCGGATGAATAGGGAACAATTTGGACGTCCGCGGCGGGGGTGGGGAGGCTGGAATATGCCAGAGGAGGGGGTGCGCAAACGTGTGTGCCGTT
>PNEQ01014962.1:0-31735 GCA_003012365.1 Medauroidea extradentata
GGGGGGAAGGGGGGGGTATTATTCCAAGATGGTGGATGGATGTAAAATTAATTTTTAGATTTTTTTTAATTTTTTAAATTTTTTAAAATTTTTTTTTAATTTTGGGAAATTTTGGGAAATTTTGAAAGTGACGTAATCCAAGATGGCGACCGGAAACAAGATGGCCGCCGGAAACAAGATGGCCGCCGGAAACAAGATGGCGGCACGAATCCTCAAATCCTCACCCGCAACCCGCTGTCCCAGAAGCCCCATAACCTATCTACTCCAGTTTACAGTTGATCGGATGCTAGCTTGTGCCGAAACTAAAACACGAACGGGTCTCTATTCATTGCCGTCAAATCATGAAGCAATTTAGTAATAGGTAGGGGCCGGAAAATTTCGCTAATTCAGTGACCTGCATGTAGAATGCACAATCCTATGCATACTCAAGCCCTGACCATTTGTCCACTATCTGCTACCGAGCGGAACAACAGACAATTAGCAAATAGACGGTGTTTTAATATGCATAGGACAATTAATTCTAGCATGCGGGTCACTGAATCCGCGAAATTTTCCGGCCCCTAGTAACAGGTAAACAAAAAAATTTTTTCATAAAGTCGTAATTTCTCCCCCCCCCCCGGCCCTCCCTTAATCACTATTTAGCTATACTCCATCCATTCTAAGGTTGCAGCTAATTCATGCAAGTGAATGACAGTAAAATTTTTGCACAGCATACATTTCTTTTGAAACATTGGGAAAAATATAAGGTAACTGTATTAGGCACACTCACCAATGCGAGTAATCCAAATAAAATTAAAATGCTTTGATTTAATACGTTAGCAATTATTATTTCTGCTGCAACCTTAGACTGGATAGAGTATAACGACTCAGATGATCAATATTCATAACGAATTAATTAAACACAACTTTGCTTATTTAACTATTTAACCAGTTGTAATTACCTACAACAAATACTTCGGTTACTTATTGGCAGAGACGGGAACAATTCGCGGGTTCGCTGACCTCTAGGTTAGCCACCAAGTATACTTGTGTATTCAAACCACGGTCGTAGAAGAACAGGTCTGGACACTCGTCTATCTAATAATGTATTTTGCTTGACCCCCTTGTTGTTTGGCTGTAGTTCGTCAAGTTACCGAGAATATAGTACTTTTTGGCGCTGTTTTCCGGGCGGTCGGACTCAAACTCCGTCCACTTTTTTTCCATTGTTAAATTTATAAAGTAAATAAAGATTGCTGAAGCCTTTTCTTAAATTTGTGAGCGAATAAAGTATTTCATAAATTGATAAAAAATATGTTTTGATAAATTGTTTATCTTAGCGGAAAGGAAGTGGGCGGAGTTTAGTCCGACCGCCATAACATCAGCGCCAATAAAACACAATATTCTCGGTAACTTGGTGAACTACAGCCAAACAACAAGGGGGTCAAGTTTCCAGGCCAGTGTCCAGACCTATTCTTCTACGACCGTGATTCAAACAGACAACATGTGATCATTGGCTGCTGGCTGATACAGTGGTATGGGGCACGTTAAGGTATATTTTATATATTGACTCAGAGATTTCCAGCGGATGTCAAATAAGTCAACGGCCAATTGCGAAAGTGACACGAACTTATAGTTGTTGGAATTCTAGCTTGTGCGTAAAAGAAAACGCGTGTTTTTCAGGTCCCTAGTTATTGGTAGAGCCACGATTTTGTCGCTAAAACATTTTTGCAACATTTTGTTTCAGTGCCTTACGTGCACATCGGTAGCTGTGCTTCATGGTTATTGGCAGCGTGTCTTTTCAGTAGAAACTCAAGATAAGCGAGAGTTAAACCGTCCAATCACTGACAATGTAGCAAAGCTGTACATAATGCATTGAAACTAACTAATGCAAAAATATTTTCGCCATAAAATCGTGTCTCTACTTATAGTTAGAGACACTGGAAAATAATATTTAACATAGTCTCCAATAAACTGTAGTATCTCGATCGTGACACGTGTGAACAGTTTTCTGGCAAATCACACACTCCCAAAGTTAAAACTGTAGAGTTCTAATTGGGTCTGTTGAAGACGAACACAGTGCGTCATATAAACAATAGCCAATATAGGTGCAAAACCTTCAGTGTTATACATAACATGTTGGAGCCTAGCAAACTATCAACTTTCCCCGCGAATTACCAGTGTCTCTACTTATGTGTTATTACTATAGATTATGGTATACCGCGAAAAATTTTTGTGCCAATGTGCCCTTGAAAACACTATAGTTTTCTTGTGACATGTATGATTGGGTGATATGCGTCTGACAACGTAGCTGTCTGCAGACCTATAACAGACATCAAATATTACAATAACGGGATTCTTATTGGCTCAGTCAAATAGGGTAACAGCTTTACGAACAAGCGAAAGCCAGTGATCTTCTTGTCAGCTAAACGTCCTTTGAAACCCAGCAAACAGTCCAGTTTTCCCGCGATAAATCACCATCTCTACTTATTGGTAGAGACACTGGTAAATCGCGGGAAAAGTTGATTGTTTGCTAGGCTCCAACATGCTATATATAACACTGGAGATTTTGCACCTACATTAAATATAGTTTATATGAAGCACTGTGTCCCTCTTCAACAGGCCCAATTAGAACTGTACAGTTTTAACACAGAACGTGTGAGATTTGCCAGAAAACTGTTCACACGTGTCACCATTGAGATACTACAGTTTATTGGAGACTATGTTAAATATTTTCGCGATTTTCCAGTGTCTCTACTTATTGGTTATTACTAGCGTGTTTGCTCGAATCGACCCACAGAAGTAACGCTACATGTACTGTGTAACGTTACAAATTTATAATGGTAGAAATAAAGGAACAAATTTTAATAACCAGCGTTCAAGGTCCTCGCATAAGCGTGTAAAAAAAAAAATAAAGGTCTCTGGCAAAGCCACGATTCTCCCGACGCTTTGCTTTGCTCTTCTGTCTTGTAGCTGCCTGGGTGAAGAATGTTTACAGTTTCTGCATCGCAGGCCTGGCGGTAACTATAATGCGGGCGGCTAATTAGTTCAAGGGACCGTTACGAAAGCGCTCTATAGCTCTATTAAAGAACCGCATTCGTTATCCTAGGTTTTCGGGATATAGTGAGCACTTTTAAAACTTAACTTACTTATTTATTTTCAAATAATTTATTCTTTCTTGTCATTTTTTATGTAAACGAACAACCTATGTAACAATAAAAGTGTATAGAATATAGCGTACTCAAATGTTACTCTCTGTGGTGGCAATAAATATTATTTTGAAGTATTATTATATGTATGATGATCCTTTAAGAGTGTTCACTTGGTCCCGAATAACCTATAAGGGTTCACACGCAATTGAATACTTTAGCATTTATCTCTTTCATTTATTTCAAACAATTGCAAATAACTCGAATATTTTTTAACCCAATGCTTAGAAAACATTTGAAACTGGTTACAGTCATACAGTACACAATTTTGCCACAGCGTTTTTTTAATAATGTACCGTACCGTTTGCAAGCAAAAATTATTTTGCTTCATTTTGGCTTATTTTGACTACAAACTATGAAATATTTCAGGGGCGAAAGGTAAAAATCCATTTTGTGTATTGCAACAGGAAAATTCAGACACAAACAATGATATATATGTCTTAAAACCGTAAGAATTAATTTTTTGTTTGCATTAATTTGCGTTTAAAAAAATATTTTCGTAACCACTGCAAAACTAAACAGCAAGGTCTTAAGTTTCCGTCACTCTTAGGTATTTCGTCAGTAAACAGTACATATTATTTAAGTAAAAGTAACGATACTAGTAAAACTATTCAAAATATTTTTTTTAAATAACATAAATATTGTGTTTCAAATCATAAGACTGTAAAAGCACATCACGTAAATATTACGAAAGTTATCCTCAAATAATAATAAAAAAAAAATACCGTATGCTAAAATAACAACTCTATTTACTAGGTTTTACGAGTTTATTTAAGAGCCTTTTGTTTAATTTTCCATAAAATCTAGGGCTGTAAAATAAAACTATAGTCAGATATATAAACATTTGTCTATGTATCTTACGTATATGTTCCCTGCAAACAGCCATTTTTGTTTTGACTTTAAATTTTCAGTTTATCGAAAATGTAAAGTTTTGGCTTCAGTTTTGTCGACTACAATGTGTACGACTCCATAAGAAGCTATGTATTTAAAAGTATCGTAAAATCGAATGCTAAAATGTTCAATCGTTTAACCGCTTCCTGGCAGCGTGATTTGCGGGATTTCACGCATATTAAACTGAAAACGTCACAGTAAAATGACATAGTATATAGTATAAAACTAGAGGTTTCACCTAGCCAAGAAAATTTCTTGAAAAACGGGTGAAATTCTTGCATTTAGGCGTACTTACGGGATATTATTAGTAAAAATTAGTGGTATATCTTACATTGTCTCTTACAAATTAATTGCATAATAATAAGTAAATAAAATGGTAATGATTATTTTCTTATTAGTATCAATGGTTATTTAAGCTTAGTACATACTAATCAATCATATTAAAATTTTATGTCCATGAAATTAATTTACTGTACACGAGAGAGCGTATGCAAAATGCATAGGCGAATGATTTTCATTAATGCATATGTAATTACCAAATTAAGTGTCGTATTTAGGATAGCAGAAAGAGTTTCATGTATTCACTTATTGCTAGAAACGTGGTATACAATTGCGAAATAATAATCACGCTGAGATTCATGACTTGTGAGGAAGTCGCACGTGACCTCTCGTGATGAAACAGTTTCGGTAGTTGTCAATAAAGACTCTCATTTAAGCTACAAAGTGCGTTGCTGAAGTGTCTGGGAGTACTGATCGAACATTAGAGTAAATCGGCTAATTCCCAGTATTTCAGCAACTGTACACTCTAATTTCTTTGTAACTTACTTTTCACAGGGAAATCCCTTGGCAATCCAGTTGCTAAAGAAATTCCTTGTAAAACTTCCACGTTTGCCCTTGTAAAACATGCGAATTATATATTATTAAAAAAAACTATCATTGTATTTGTACTTCAAATTGAAAGGGGAAGGGTAGGACTTAAAGGATTATATTAAAATTTGCAATTTTATTGCCATAATAAATGTGAATTTACTTGCAAAATAAATGGTATATATAACATTTCTAGTGTAATTATAAAAAAAATGTTGAAGTGTCGGGATTATAACCTATGTTCCTGAAGATTAATGACCTTGTGTCTTACCATTTCTTTTATATTTTTAAAACGTTTGGCATAATGCCAAGACTTAACCCATCTAGCCACTGTACCAAACATCCCCACTCTCTTATTTTTTTAAAATCAAAAACAAGTTCGTGTGACCCGATTTAAGTCGTTATTTTGTATGACTACATAGTTTTTTTCTTAATTTTCATAATTTTCATACTGGCCGTCTAATGAAGCCTCGTGAATATATAAAATGAGTTATTTATTTCTTTCGAACCATTTTATTAAAGTTATGTTTTTGTACACAAAGAGACTAAAATACGTCAGTAAACTAAATTATACATTGTATGTATGCAATCAAATTTTACATGACGTTGTAAGGGAAAATATCTCAAATGTTGGTCAAGGCATATTAATGAGCTTTCATATCCGTTGTTACGGCTACGAACACGGCAGTATATAGAGCATGAAACATGTGTTCCAGAACATGATCACGACGCCATTCTCGTTATCACACTGGAGCTATAGGTTATTACTGCTCAGTGAATGTATTTATGAATATGTTGCCTAGACGGACTTTGCTTGCTGAATAATGACTTACTAAGGATTAATAGTACGTATGTGTGTATATAGTGAGATTTTTTTTTAGAAATTCACAACGTGCTAAATGTCGTGGGTTCGAATCCCGACTCGGGCATGGTTGTTGTGTTGTCCCTTCACCTTCACTTACCTCTCATCGGGCCTTAAGGTCGCGGCTACAGTAATTTTCATCGACATATTTTTATTTTTATACTTGTGCCAGATTGTTTCTTATTTTAGACATAAATTGTGGCTAAATTTTGCTCTTATGGAATTTTTTTTTATCTCTTATAGTTTTCTTGCGGGATGGCTCGTAAATGTCAAAATTTGCGCGTTACGGTTTTATGTAAACCACTAAAACCAACTGACATGCCAAACTGAAAAAAAAATTCACAGTGTATAACAGTGTTGCAGGTTACAAGTTGACATATATGAATACAATATAATAATAAGATACTTTTGTATTTAAATAAAAAAACTGACATTTAAGATAAAAATTTTAAAATTTCTTAAAATGTTTAAAAGACAAAAATAATTAATTTTGGTTTTTATATATGTCGACATGTGGCCTGCAACATTGTTACTCACGGTGAATTCTGTCAGTTTGGTATGTCAATTGGTTTCAGTGGCGTACATAAAACCGTAACACAAATTTTGACGTTTGTGAATATTTCGTCGATAAGGCCACGATCTTTCATTTAATTTATTTACCACGATTGCACATAACTCGAATATTTTTTAACCAAATGCTTTGAAAAAATTTGAGACTGTGTATAGTCATACGATATACAATTTTGCCAGAGCGTTTTTTAAAATAATGTACCGTTTGCTAGCAAAAATTATTTTGCTTCTTTTTGGCGTTTTTGACACCAAAATATGTGATATTTCAGGGGCAAAAATCTAAAATTCCGTTTGGTGTATTGCACCAGAAAAATTCAGATACAAACGATGATATATAAGTGACAAAACTGTAGGAATGAATTTTTGATATATGTATTAATTTGTGCTAAGAAAAAATTTTCTAAACCACTGCAAAACTAAATAGCGAGGCCTTGAAGGGCCGTAAAATTCCTCTCACCTTAACGTAGGATCTAGAATTGCGTGCAAGTGGTTTTCCTTAGAACAAAATGTCGGCAGTAGATACTGGTGTTGACCGAAACAGAATAATTTACGGCGACGAAATTAATGAGTATAAAAAAGCCCAGTTAAAATTTAATTGAGTCTCACGTTCCTGCGACCACTTAAAGTTTGATTCACAACCACCACTTAGGCTAAGTACGTAAGAAGTATAGAAAGTTGACCAATTCAGTTGCGTTTATTTTTATTTTTTAAAAATGTTTGGTGCAGTGGCGATGCGGAAGCTTCCGCATCATCACTGCACCAAACATTCCCCCCTTGAATGTGACGTAATTTGAGTAACCCCAGTACTTTTCGTGAGACAATTTGTATAGTGACAATTTATGAGACCCAAATGGACAAACACAAATTTACACCCAGTTAGACCTGGGAATCGAACCCAGAACCCCTCGCACCAAAGCCAACCGCTCAACCAACTTTTTTTTTTTTTTTTTTTTAATGTTAGGCTCCTTGGCGAAGTCGCAACATCGCCAACGAGCCAAACATCCCCCCCTTTACAGCTTTAGTATTTGACAATTCCCCAGTTGTGACAATATTTGGTGACTCATACAATTGAAAAGACGCTAACGGACAAACACAAATTTTACACCCAGCCAGCCCTGGGAATCGAACCCAGAACCCCTCGTATCCAGGTCGGTCGCGCAACCATCCGAGCTACGGGGGGTCGGCTCGTTCATACGCATGTTACGTGAGTATGCTTGGACACCCAAGTGTTTGTTTTTTTTTTTTTTTTTTTTTTTACTTTTACGTGTACGTACGGTGGTGGTTGTGCGCCTCGCTAGTTTTGTGTAAGAAAAGAAACTCCACATGGAGCTTATATCTGAGTGGAGTATATACTGTTCTGCGGTACTGTTTTGCTCATATAGTTGGCTAATATCATTACGTAGGGGTGTTATCTTGTAATTTTTCCTTACTGTCTTACAAAAACGTGCATATTTAAAGTGATATTTTTAGCGTTTATTTGTATCGCATACACTCGTAAGATATTAGTATCGCCACTGATATACGTGGTTCATGCTAAAGTAAGCACTTTTAAAGCAATTAGTTTTTTTTTCGCAAAAATTTACAGTTTCCTGCCAATTTTTATTGTAAACAATAAAAGTGTTTGGATTGTACTGTACTCAACATTTAACGTTTAACGTTACAATAAATGATATTTTTTTTGTCATTAGTCTAGACAAAGGAGTAGTCAAAAGTGCTTACTTTATCGCGAACCACCTATATGTAGAGACAGAGAGTCTTTCGAGAAAAGATTTTTGAACCAATTAGTAGATAATGGAAAAATTCGCGGGTTCAGTGACCGGTAGGCTAGTCTTCAAGAATATCTGCGTATTCAAGCAAACAACACCTGTTCATTGGCTGCTCGCTGACACAGTAAAATGGGACCGTATTTAGACATATTTATATTACTGGCTCATCGACTTCAAGGCGGTGTTAAATAAGTCGACAGCCAATTGTGAATGTAGCACGAACTTATAGTTGCTGTAATTATAGCTTGTGCCTGAAAGAAAACGCGAATTTTTCAGGTGTCTACCAATTAGTTTACAGTGCATCACGTGATCACATGCAGCTCTGCTTCCTGGTCAGTGATTGGATGATTTAACTCCCAGCGTCTTGGAGTTCTATCCACAAGTCACACACGTTTGATGACGCAGTTAACCGTGTTCTGATTGGCACAGTCACATGACAGACGACACTGCACAGACACACACAGACTATCACCACGAAGTAGAACTGCAAGGTACTGAAACAAAGTGGGGCAAGAATCTTCTCGCCAAAACTTCTTGTCTTTACTGAATGCCATGGCACAGAATATGTAGGTATACAGATGTGAAATAGCCAGAACTCAGTCACACATGCCAGCAAATTGGCTTCCCTGGCCAGCAACATGGCGAAAACACATACTGCCAATCAGCGTAATGCAGCTGCTCTGCTAGCCGGGATCCAGGCCAATAGGAAAGCTGTAGTAACATGCAGGAGCCAAACATACACGTGACTGGCATAGGTACGGACTGGAAAATTTCGTGAATTCAATTACCTGTAGGCTAGATTCCATTGTACTATGCATATTCAAGCCCCTTCTATTCGTTCATTGTTGTTCCACTGAGTAGCAGCTAGTTAACATATGGTCGTGGATTGAGTATGCATAGTACAACGGATTCTAGCCTACAGGTAATTGAATTCGTGAAATTTTCCAGTCCCTAGGTAGGCTGTTCAGGATATAGTAAGCACTAAAAATGTAACCTTTAAAAAATATCATTAGTCGTTCCTGCATATAATTTAGCATTAACTGTAGTTCCCTTACTGCTTACTGCTTGTGTGGTTGGCAGCAAAATTACGGAATATATTACTTGTGTTTTCCTATTTAAAGGCAACAATACTGAAACAAAATCAACTTCAATTGACGCAATAGTATTTTGTATAGTTAATTAGTTTTTTTTTGTACCGAACTATGTAGGTTTCTACCGACTGCACAATTTATCTTACACGCGCAGACATCAAGTGACGTGTCCAGAGAGGTTGGACATTTCCCGTCGTTAGCCGTTACGGGCGGAAGGATACGAATTATCTTAAATTAGAACTTTAGCTTTTTGAGTGCTCACTTTATTCCGAACCACCTGTAGCAACAGCCTCCAGCAGCCAATAAGCAGCGAAGTTCGCCCGTATCAAATGAGCCGCCCGTCATTTCGCGTCTGTATTACTGTTTAGTCTGTGGCCGCGGCAATCAGATGGCCGATAGCGTGCGAAACTGAATAGCGAGCGGCAGAGATACGTAACAATATGTGCACGCGTATGAAGATATGAGAGAGAGAGAGAGAGAGAGAGAGAGAGAGAGAGAGAGAGAGAGCGAGAGAGAGAGGGCGGAAGTTGACGTGTAAATCAGGACCTGGTCTGGGAGCACGCGGATCCGGTACTGTATCCCTCCCTCCCCTCTTCTAGTACAACCTTCCCCTCCAGCCGCGGCAGCAAACGAACACGACCAGGTGTTGCGATCAAGAGCGCGTCCATGCGACCCCCTCCCCTCCCCTTGTTAGACGCAACCCCTCCCCCCCTTCACTTTCCAAGTTCGTGTGTGCACGCGCAACAGTAGCACAAGAACAATACTGCCGTGTCATGATACACAGGTTGTTGTAAATTTGCATGTCAATATTGTGGAGAGAACGACACGACACAAGTTGTGTAGGATAAACTGACCTTATATTGTTGTATACAGCATCTTAAGGGTGTTCAAGTGCGATAAAATCATTCATAATATTATATTTTATGAAATATTGTCAGTTTTGTAGACGATACTTGTTGGTACATTTTACTCATACGAAACAATTTTAGCTCTCATAGTTTTCTCGTAATGGGTGTCAAAGTCAACGTTTGCTTGTTACACTGCCATGCCAATAGTGAAAACCAGTTGACCTACTTAAGCAAAATAGTTCATTGCGAAGTTGCATCCTATGAGCTATGCAATAAAACATCAAGAAACCCACTATGTAATATTTTAATTAAAAAAAAAATATCGCAAAAGTACAGAAAATGTTGAAAATTCAGCAATTTTTTTAAAATACGAAAACACCTTGCAGGATTTTTTTCAAATGTTTTATTACTAGCCCATAGAATGTTATTTCACGTACGAAAGTCAATTGGTTTTCACCATTTGCGTGGCAGCAAAACATGCAAATTTTGACTTTGACGCACTGTTATGAGAAAACTTCGCCAGCTAAAATTGTTTCGTAAGAGGAAGCTAAACTCACAAGTATCGTCTACCAAACTAACACTATTTCATATAAATATAAAATTATGACTTTATCGCACTTGAACACCCTTAAGATGGGTTCATAATTGATTTCATAATAGTATGCACAGGACATAGGTCGTATCCACCAGAATTTAAGTATATGTTTTCATGTCTTTTGGTTCACAACTGCTCAAAACTGGTCGTGCGCATAGAGTTTCTGACAAAGAAATGGTTATATTTCGCTTCTTGTGCGGACGCATAGGACATCAACCAATCAGAGCACTGAAGGTCCGCGAGGATGGTTTAACCTACAAAAGTCACAGGAACAGAATAAAGAAATCTAGTGTTTTACAGTATGTCTTTATACTGTGAATAATTTTTTACGTTGTGCAGTTCATTGGGGCTTTGTTTTTTACATTTTATAATCATCTCCAAGTACAATTACACTTCAAATATGAGCACGTGTCTTTCGCTTGTATTCCATATAGCAACAAATATTTTGGAGACATCGAAATAATTTCATTGGCTGAACCTGACAGTAAGACTTCAATTGCGAACTACTTTTGTCCACGGCTCCTGGTTATGCATAATTTCTACTGTTATGTAATAATTAGAGATGATGGTTTATCGCGGGAAAACTTGACTGTTTGCTAGGCTGTAACTTACGTTTGGCATACCAAATAATTACTGGCTTTCGCTTGTACATTGAACGGTTGCCCTATATTTGACTGAGCCAATAAGAATCCCGGTGTTGTAATGTGATACTGTGTTATTGGTCTGCGGACAGCTACGTTGTATCATACGTAAATTACCCAATCATATACGTGCAAGAAACTGCAGCTTTTTCAAGGCTATATTGGTAGAAAACATTTTCGCGATGTCCGGTGTTTTATACCGTGATAAATAGAGACAGGAAAAATTCACGGGTTCTCTGACATGTAGGCTAGCCTCCAAGAACATGTGTGTATTCAAGCAGACATTATCTGCTCACTGGCTGCTCGATGACGCAGTGATATGGGCCTGTATTTAGTGGCTTCTGTACTATTGGCTAAGACACTTCCAGGAAGTGTCACATAAGTCACGGGCCAATTGTGAAACTGGCACGAACTTACAGTTGCTGTAATTCTAGCTTGGGGCCAAAAGGAAACGCGAATTTTCCAGATCTCTGTTTATACCGTAATATATCACTCAGCCATTACAGTGTTGGGTAGCAAGACCGAGATTTTCTTAGAATAAAGTAATTTTTCATGCAGGAAATAAAGCAATATATAGCCAGTATAATATATAAATTACTACCACAGTTAGTCCTACTTTTTTTAACATTTCGTTGATATGAGCATTCGCAAACTGAGTATAACGCAATAGGGCAGGTTTACCTCACGACCATAGATCCGAAAATGCACCATTTCTGCGCTGCAGTTAACAGTACATGACGTACATTGCACCGCACGTAGGCTGGATCATCGCAACTATTACTGGCAGAGACACACCAGACGGGAGAAGTGTGAGACAATTATTTTATTGTGTTTTCAGGTTTTGATCCATAGCATTAATTCAAATTGTATTACATTTTCTCTTCGACAAAGAATGCATAGGATATGTTCGTGGCAAACTGCTTGACGTAAATAATAATGGCATCTTTCATTAATTTTTTATGCAGAATCAACGCAAGGGAATTCTTGAAAGTTACCCTATAATCAGAAAGGGTCTGTAACCCGTGAAGGTAGGCTGGTCGCGTGACCACTACACCATCTCGGAACCAGAGGACAGTTGGCAGTGGCGGACGACGTCTCGGCGGAGGAAGTAGTGACGCGGATGGACGGTCACCGTGCCGACGCAGGAAGCGCCGTGACGTCCCTCGACGTCCACCGTTATCTAGCCGCCGTTGTGGGACGCCCCAGTTCGCGCCGGCACGCCCGACACCCTACCTCCTACCACCCCGCCTCACTCCCCAATATCGGCCCGGCGGAAGTACCCGTGGAAAATGCTCCCCTTCGCAGAGTCGTCGTTCATGCTCCCGTGATTCTACTAATTTCATGGTTATAATTTTTTTAATGCCTAAACGAGAGCAGATATCAAAAATTTGTTTTCAGGTTTGTTTAAAATGGCTTTCTTTATATTGGCTATTCAAGACAGTTAATACTGGGGTTTTTGCTAATAGTGAAACTAACGAAATTCTTGTTAGTTGTCTTTTTATTTGAAACTTTATAATTTCATGGCTTCAAAAATTATCTGTTACGGGAAAATCCATTTTAAACAAAGTTGCCAAACATATTTGTGGTGTACATCCTCGTTTAAGGGGGGGGGGAGGGAGATACGCAAAAAGTGTAACAGGAGCATGGCAGTTTAAAATTGTAGCTTTCTGTAAGCCAATTTGCAAAAATCAAAAGACAGCAATCCTAGACAATGGTTTTGGTAACTTTCTGAGTAGAAATTTTAACGTATTTGTGAATAATATTCTCTGACGTCGAAATCTCGTACATTGAATTGCGGTGTTAGAGAACGCATTTAACAAACGCATCATTCTGAGTAACTGTTTGTTTGTAAAGTTGGCTAATATAATTCACCATATTGATTTTTAAAAAACTTGTAGATTACTATTGCAGTTTTAAGCTTTAATTTTTGTAATATAAACTCTTATGTAACTAGAATAAGGAACCTTACTGCGTATAGGTAGGTTTGGTCAGAAATGTGATCACGTTACCATAGGTTTGTTCGATCACCTTGGTTATGCAGCGTGTTGCAAAATCGCAAGTCGTTCAGAAGAAGACAAAAGGTTACATGGACGTAGGTCCGAAAGTGCACCATTTCTGCACTGCAGTTCACAAGTGCATAACGTGCGGGCAGGTTTGTATTACTTTTGAATGCCTTTGCAGATATTATAATGTCAACTGCATACCAGAAGAATCGCATTTAAGGCCATGGGCTTTCATTTATTTCAAATAATTGCAAATAACCATGGCCGTCTTTAGTAGAAGGCCGGAGTTTTGAATGTGGCAACGCTGTATCGGAGGCCTACTGCCGGTCGCTCATTGGTAGCCATAGTCTGTGTAGACGTGTGCACGTCACTAAAGCTGCATCTAGACACGTTTCACACTGGGGCAATTAAGAAGTGACAAGCAGCAGGCCCCCGATGCAGTGTTGCCACATTCAAGACTCAGGCCTTCTACTAAAGACGGCCATGAAATAACTCAAATATTTTTAACCAAATACTTTGAAATAATTTGAGACTGCGTGTACAGTCATTCGGTACACAATTTTGCCAGACCGTTTTTTTTCTTTTTTTTTATAATGAACCGTTTGCTAGCAAAAATTACTTTGTTTCATTTTGGCCTATTTTGACAACAAAATATGTGATATTTCAGGGGCAAAAAATCTAAAAATCCGTTTGGTGTATTGCAACAGAAAAATTCTGATAACGATTATAAGTATTAAAACCGTAAGAATGAATTTTTGATGTATGTATTCATTTGCGTTAAAAAATATTTTCGGAACCACAGCAAAACTAAAGAGCGAGGCCTTAATTGGACGGTAGGAATTGTTCGATGTAACATTCCACAGTAACTTCTACCAGTCCCCGCGCCATACTCTGTAAGTCACAGACGTGAAAATTTCAGGTTATTATTTGGCAATTCACTGGCCTTTACTCATCCAAACACACTCCTTGATGTTATTGACTCCGGACCTTCGTGTATTTGCGTGCCAGAATTACAGTATAGTGGATATTTTATAGTACGTAGTTCTTATGTCATTGGTTCGAAGAGTCCTTCAAAGCGCGTCACACAATCTGCTGGCCAACAACAGAACTCAGATCAATACACAGTAACTTAGAGTCCAGTCTGTTGTCAAACAATAACGCGAAATATGCCATTCCCTAGTCGTGAGACGAGCGCAATAACACTACGTTTCCCAGCCTATGTTCATATTTTCTTTGTGACCCTATACGGGAGGATTGCTCCCCCAAAGTATTTACCTTGCATTTTACAACATCTTGCATGAAAATGCATGCAAGTAATTCAGGATCCTGTGCAATATTGGACGCTTGTAACTCTACTCGGATTATCCTTTGAACTCCCCATGCTTAAATTTTGCTCGACCCATGCTATACCTCGTACTTAATATAACCAACTTAGGAAATAATCCGACAATTTTTTATTTCTTTGTCACTAAACCTGTTTAAGTAGGTCAAAATAGCCTACATACAGTCTGTTAGTAAAGTTTAATTTTTGCAGCAAAACATTGTAGTGATTGCTGTACATATTTATTATGCAAATATACTACACTTTCCTCTTCATATTTTGAAAGTAAAATAGTAAAAGAAAATAGCTTACTTTATTTTAAAAACATGAAGTACTGTACTATCGTACGTTGTACTCAGTATGTCTGGGAAAAAGTTCAAATGCTATTAGTTTAGGTCATATGAAAATCCGTTAGTCACTGAATGAAACTTCCGTTCGCCGAATTTTTTCGTATCAATCTTACTAGAGCTTGAGGTATAAATGTGCTCGGCTTGGAAATATTGTTTTTAAGGGTGCCTGAGAGGTTCTAAAGCGACGGAGCAGTAAGGTCGACCTTGAAGCGCACACCAAATGCCGTTTCGCCTTAACGAGCCAAGCGCTGAACTAGCGTGAAAGGTTCCCGCCGAACTGTTTTTACTATGGGACATTAAGCGGTGACCATACAATTTTATTGGTGGAAAGTCTGCAACTGGGTTCTGTGCAGATCGCAATCTAAGTTTCACATACATCCTGTTAGTACATTTTGAAGTAGGGTAGTCTGATAAGGCCGTTTGTAGCCATGTTGGAGGACTTAGAAACAGTGTTATTATTGAGCGTGGCGTCTTAACAAAGAGGTTCCGACCTTGTCTGAGGTTTGTTATCTTTTCGTACGTGGAGTATTTTCGTAGAAAAAAAAACTGTTTACCAACACACTGCAACGCATTTGAAGTGTAGGGTAGGTGGCCGCCTTAAAACGAGTAATCTTTTAAAAGTGACTACAATTCTCTTCTGAAATATTTTTTAATGTGCAGGTGCGTTGGTGACACGTATTATAGTGTCGCAAAAAATTCGTTATTTCCAATCCGCTTAAACACGTTCAATAGAAAGATGCATACAAATAAATAAACAATATCGTTTTATGATAAATTTTTTAAAAAAATTAATCTTATATGATAACAGATAAGTTACACGGTTAGGACATTTTTCTACAAACTATGTGAGCGAATATTGGCCAAAGTGACGCACTATTTTGCCTTTATCTCTCGCACTGCCGTCAAATGCAAGCATTTTCGGAGACACGTGTTATTTCTCGGAAATTCACCTCTCCGGGAAAATGTTTACTCATAAAGTTCGGGAAACTTTTCTCTAGGAAATGTCTATATTTTACACTAACGTCTAAAGATCCCATATGAGCATTAAAACACGTTGCTGGAAAATCTTTTTCACAAACATTTGTGGTTCATACAGTAATGACTTTAGAGAGTGAATGATTTATCGACAGCTGTTTGCTAGGTTTCACCCGAACACGCTCCTTGATGTTATTGACTTCTGGCCTTCGTATATTAACACAGCAGGACATTTGTTATTCGTCTGTAAACAGATCAACCGTCGTGTCGTCCATTCATGTTATGCGGAACGTACTACAGCATTTTTGAAGGCAGTTTTAGCACGACAGCTTTTGGCGATTTTCCTCTCTCTCTCTCTCTCTCTCCCCCCCCCTCATGACGTGTGTGATAACTAGGGCCTTGAATATTTCACGAAAAGAATTTTGCCCCAGTTTGCTCATTGCCTTACGTGCACATCTGCAGCTCAGCTTCATAGTTATTGGCTGTGTGAAGTGTCATCTCTCATTATTGACAGTAAGGTTACAGCAACACCTCTCCTATGTTATTTGCAGGTAAAATCCCAAGACATCTTACAGTTAAAACATTCAATCACTGACTACGAATCAGAACTGTAGATGTGCACATAAGACACTAAAACAAACTGGGGAAAATTCTTTTCGCGAAAAGTTCATGGCTATAGTGATGACGGGTGGGTTCTGCACGGTAACATTGAGAGAGTGAACAAAATTGGGACGTTAGTCGAGAAAATCCCGTGAGATCAGAAAAAAATCCCAATATAAGTAATAGCATGTGTTTTTTTCTCTCTTGAAAACTAATTAACTTACTTAAGGGCGTTCAAGTGGGGAAAAATTCATAATTTTATATTAGTATAAAATAGTGTTAGTTTTGTAGACATTACTTCAGAGAACATTAATATCTAACGGAAAAAAATTAGCTCATCTAGGTTTCCCGTAATGTCACTTCAAAGTCAAAATTTGCATATTTTTACTTCATACAAAACTTGAAAACCAGTAAACATAATGAAATGGAAAAAATCTCATCAAAACTACACGTCACCGTCTACGGCTTGAAGCATATACAAACACATTATAAAATATTTCTGTGTTTAAAATACATTTCTAAAAGTACCAAAAAAAAATTTACATTTTGAAATTTTTTATTTAACATAAACATTTTTTGTAACGGGTTTTAAATGCTACAGGCCATAGACAGTAACGCGTAGTTTCGATATGATTTTTTTTCATTTCTTTATGTTAACTGGTTTTCAAGTTTTGTATGAAGTAAAAATACGCAAATTTTGACTTTGAAGCGCCATTACGGGAAAACTAGATGAGCTAATTTTTTTCCGTTAGAGGTATATGTACTCTCAAGTAATGTGTACAAAACTAACACTATTTCATACAAATATAAAATTATGTTTTTTCCCCACTTGAACAACCTTAAGGGTGCCGCCTATCTGCGAGTTAGAGGATTAGAAGCGACGGAGCTGTAAGAGGGGACATTGAAGCGCGCCAACGAGCCAAGCGCAGAACTAGCGTGCAAGTAATCGCCGATATATTTTTACTTTCGGGATTGAGTACGGTGACCAAATAATAATATTATTGTTGGGACGTCTGTAGCAAAGCTCAGTGCACCTTTATAACGAGTATCACATGCATCCGGTTAGTACATTTTTAAGTACGGCCGTCTGAAATTATTCGTTTTCAGCCATGTTGGATGACAGTGTTCTTAATGAGCTTGGTGTCTTAACTGGCATTCCGTTTGTCCAAATTGTGTTGTCTCTTCGTACATTGGCACAATAGACGCATGTGGAATAGTTTAGTAAAAAAAAGTATTTCCATGTGAATTTCAACGCATTTGAAGCGCGCGGTAGGCGGCACTCTTAAACATAATTTTTTTTTACAGGAAGTGCCCAAAATTTGTAGCCGTGTTTGTTTTCGTCTTTTTAGTGGCAGGTCAATGAATAGTAATAATAAAAACAAATGCTGTAAAAATTTACGAATGTGCGTCCAACATTGGAATCATTTTCGTAAGAGATTATTGAGGAAACATAGAAACTGTGAGCCACGCTGTAATAAAATGATGTTGTCTTAGCTATAAATCGTTGTGTAATCTGAAAAGAACGAGCGCGATATAGGCGGTTCGGAATAAAGTGAGCACTCGAAAAAGCCCTGCTAAAGATCTATTTCCAGTCAATTCGTATCTTTCCGCGTGTAACGGCTAACGACGGGAAAAGTCTAACCTCCTGGGACACGTCACTTTATGTTTCCGCGTGTAAGATAAGTTGTTCAGTCGATATGTACCTATACAGTTTGATAAAAAAAGAAGTTTATTAATTATATAAAATACAATTATATCGCTGTCAGTTTATTTTGTTTCAGTATTGTTGTATTTAAATACGAATAAACACGGAACTATGTTGTGTTATTTCGTTGCCAACCATACAAGCAGTAAGGTGACTATCGGTAATGTTGAATTATATGTAGTAACAGCTAGTGATATTTTTCAAAGATTAAATATTTAGTGTTCACTTTATTCCGAACGGCCTATAGAGATCTATGAGTGTCGTGGGATCTAAGACGTACTGTTGCTCACTTACCACCTGCCCCATCGTTTTTAAGGGGGCGTGTTAGACAATTTTAGTGTATTTCAGTTTTTGAGCCATAACATTTATTCAGATTGTGTTATCAAAATTTTCCTTTTTGACAAAGAATAGGATATATTCTTGGTAAACTGCTTGACATAAATAATAATGGACTCTTTCATTAATTTGCCGTGCAGAATCATTGCAATAGGGTTATAGGTTAACTTTCAAGAATCCTCTTACAGTGATCTCCAAGACAAATTAATGACAGATTCCATTATTATTTATGTCAAGCAGTTTACCAAGAATATATCCTATGCCTTGTCGAAAAGAAAATGTTGATAATACAATCTGAATAAACGTTATGGCTCAAAATATAATAAAATTGTCTAACAATCCCCCTTAAGAGTGCGTGGCAGATAGATAAACACTGAAAACCTAAATTTATTTCTACGCTTTTTTCGAAGCCAATATGAATAAAATACTCAATGACAATTCTAGATAATGGTATTTGCCAACTTTATGAGTAAATATTTATCCAGAATTACTAATTCGTTACGCGTGATCTCTTGTACCGCAGTTAATTGCATGAGGTTCCGGCGTCAGAGATTGTGCCTCAGAAGTTCGTAACACTGGAAACAATTTTGTTTAAAAGTTGGCTAAAACTATTGTCAAGGATTGCTATTGTTTAATTTTCGCAAATTGGCTTCAAGAAACCTACAGTTACACACTAATGCTCTTCGCTTTGAATTATGTACCACGCCCTCTTAAGGGTAATTCGCTGAACTGATTCCAGTCTTCCTGTGACTGAGTCTTCATACACACCTAGGCACTTGCCAGTGTACAAATTGACGCCACACAAGGTTTTGTTATGAGTGGCGGAGATCAGTGGTTGTTGATGCAGCTGAGATAAACTGCATTATGTCCAGAAGCCTCTTAACGAGGTGTTCACAAAATTGGCTAAGGGAGGGGGGAGTGCTTTTGGAGAGCTGTTGTTTCTCTACAACCATGTTTCTACACCGACAATAATGAGTGTTGTAAATCGTTGCCTGAGATGAATCGGTGCAAATGGAGAAGATTTACACACTTCATTACCGAACAAACCGGTATTTTACTCCCAGTTAGGGAAGTTTTTATTAGAAGTCGCCTTGAACTTTAAAATTAGTGCACGCATCCACCAATTTTCGAGCAAGTGCCACCGTGAAATAATAATAATAATAATAATAATAATAATAATAATAATATAATAATAATAATAATAATAATAATAATAATGGCTATCCTCAAGTCACTTGTTACTCATACGCACAGTCAACAAAGGCAGAGTTTCTGCATTCTCATCTAGACAGTGGCAGTGTTTACTAAGTGACGTCACGGGAAGTACGGACAGAATCTGCCGTCGTGGGTCGAAGAGGCCAGCGCATCTCGCCAGACGTAAACATTAGCCGTGGGTCCTTGTTGCGTAGAACATACCGCGCGCGATATCTCCCCTGCCCCCCTTCCTGCACAAGGGATGAGGGAAAATTGTAAAGGGGAGAGGAGGGATATTGTCGGGAAAGGGGGGAGGGGGGTACGCGAGTGAGCGGAAAACCAGACCAGCAGCGGCAGCGAGGAGAGAGCGCTGCCGCTAACCAAGTTTCAGTTGCGCGGCGTCGGCGATGTCGTTAGTTCGCCGTCGTTATCAGCTGACGTGCGTCGCGGTCGTGGGGCTTGGAGGGAGGCTTGGTCGAGCCGCGTGGTCTCCAGAGTGGGGAGGGGGCCCCTGGAGGGGCAGGAGCGCCTCCTCGACATTTGGCCCGCACGTTCGACGCAGAGCGTGTGCCCCATCTGCGTCGAGCCGTCGACGGCCGGGAGGATCGTTTATAAAAGCGGGTCGTTCGCGAGTGCCACTCTTCCAGGACGAGCCTCGCGATAACGTCTCTCTGGCTCCTTCCGCGAGGATTCCGATGACGAAATAGCGTCGAAATGGACTGATCTTGGTTTCCGAGGAAGTCCGTTTCTGAGTCACGCAATAACGGAGAACAAGTTCCGCCGGAAAATAACAGTGGCTTATCGCCACGCGTCCGTGTCGGTAATTACTGCCCCTCCCTTCCTCCCCCTCCCTCAGCTTCCACCCCGACTTTATCGCCATGCGGGCCCCGTCGTCGGAAACGCGCACCAGTGTCTGGAAGGACGTCTTTGCGCTCGGGAGTGCGTGCTCACTTGTGCGTGTCGTGTGAGCAGTGGTTCTGCACGGAAGACGGTGACATGGGGAGTGCAATAAACCTCGAAGACAGATACACCCGGGGACTTGGCCTATTCGTCCGCGGCTGCCGAGTGGAAAGTTTTCTCCGCGACGGGTCTTCGCCGACGACGTAATCGGCGCCATGGAGGTCCTGGACCGTCGGCGAAATTCGTCGTCGGCACTGTCGCTCGGCCGCTTACGACGCGCTGGTTCTGTGCGGGCGTCGCTGCGCCTGGTGGGCGCCCGCTGGAGGCAAGGCGGCGCCTCCTCCGTCGACGAAGATGATCGTCCCCCCGCCTGCTCGCTCGCCTCGCCGCCATGCGACCCTCAGGTACAAGTTCTGCGCGTCCGTGCGCTCTGCAGCCCGCCCGCTGCCGCCCCCGAGGAAGTCGTCGCCGCCCCCGCCCCCGTCGATGGCCGCGGCCGACGTCCCTCCTCGGTGCTGGCGCTCGTGCGCCGCAACTCGAAGGCGACGGTGGTGCTAGGGCTGGCGTCGCCACCGCCTCCTCCGCCCCACAGGCGGCCGCTGCTGCCGCAGAGCTCTATGCCTCGTCTCCCGATGCCGCCGCCGAGGGACGGCGCCGCCGTTCTGCCCCCGGTGCTGCCACGCCGCCGCAACTCCATGTGGTCGACGACGAGGCCGAGCCGTAGGTAGCGCCCCTCTTCCCGCCTCTCACCCCTTGCCCTAGTGTTCTTCGTCTAGGCCACGGCTGTCACTTGTTTTCACGCTTCCCCGAAGCTACCGTTGCGTTTTTAGTACGTCCAGATGTCTTATGCAATACTGCAATTTGTGTTTTACTTATTTCACGTCGATTTCTAGCACACTTAGCCGGACGTTAAAGCATGTCCCACGTTCAAGAGCCCAGAGTTTGGCCTCGATTCTTTGCACTGGTTGCGATTTTTTTCCTCACTCCAGGCAAACTAATGTTCATTGATTTTCACACTGTCAGTTTCTGCCCCATTTAATGAATATTCTGGCCGTATTTCATTGGGTAGGTTAGCAACGAGTAATTTATTATTCTTTACATGAGATGCTGAGTATTTTGTATTTATCAAGGGTAATTACAAATTAAGAAATAAATGACAAACTACCAAATATTTAATCTGTTATGTAAATGTCGCCATAAATGATTAAAACAAATCACACGTAACAGTTTTCCAATATTCGCCCGCTATAAAATATGTGCACATTTGCATTGTAAGAAATTGTCTGTACTGTATACTATAAACACTATAATAAGTTACCTGCCTAGATTATTTGAGTTTTTGTTAAAACTGCCAACATATGAAGATTGTAACGTATTTCTACTACATAGCCAACAAGACTAGTAGCCTATAAAGTATTATTTACGTAGACGTAGTTGGCAAACATACCTACAATTTTTTTTTTTTAATGTCGAATGATCGTTTGCAGGTAAATTACGGCAGTTTCTGTAGCGTTATTTGGTATATTTTATGAAATGCTAAAATGAAATGCCGATGCCACTGAGATTTGATATTGTTACGGTCTAAAATGGCATTTTCTTTTTCTGTAACCTACCAGATTATGTTTGAATATTTGGAAATAAAATAATAAAAATTCTTAATGGTTTAGATAGTGCAGGGAACTAAAATTAAATTAAAACAACATTTCTCATTTTTACTGATTACGAGTTTGTATTGGTTTTAATAGCGTGCGTGAGTCCATTTTGTTTTATTTGGTTCGTAATTGTATGTGCATCATCACTGTACTAAAACCAAGACAAATGCAATCGTCCATGATAAAATGTCGTCAATGTAATTCCCGAAATGTTTTTAATTCAACATATTGATATATTGTGAATTAACAAAGTAGTAACCTAACAGGGGCTGGTAATCGTAATGGCAGTATTCTAACGTAAAAATTGTGCTCCATAAATTTACGTTTAACGATAGTATCGTCAGTTTATTTCACTTATGTGAATATTTGCTTAGGCTAGAACCAAAACGTATGGGTAACATTTATTATTTTAACGAAGACGCTTCCGAAAGGATTAATAGTTTTTGTTTACCTTGTAATCGACTGTATACGTTACGGCGGTTTTTTTTCTTCAAATTGTTCGGCACCGACTAGTCGAATAGGCCTGGCTATTTGAAAGTTGTATATAGGGACCCTAGTTTATTTCGGGGAAAGTTGACTGTTTGCTGGAATCCATTGTAATATGCTAATGGCTAAAGTTCTTCTTTCGTTATTGGTGGGCCGCCATTTGATTGGTTTAAGGGGCCTCCCTACCTGCGCTTCAAGTGCATTGCAGCGAGTTATGTCCGTTCTTTTTTTGACGAAACTATTTAACGCGCATATTCGTATATCTGCGAAAATAACACGTACTTCAAACTATGTCGCTAAAGTTTAAAAAATCCGGAATGTTTATTAGAAACGTCATTTTCGGGCTCCTCAAAATTGCCAGGAATGAGTTTTCCAGACTGACGTATCTGGGAAAATAACAACCGGATTCGTAAACACACAGCTACAGAAACAAGCGTTAGACTTTGAACTATCCTGCCTACAAATAAAATCATGTGCCTGAACAAAGACACGCTGCCAATAACCATGAAGCACAGCTGCCGATGCGCACGTGAGACACTGAAAGAAAATGGTTAGAGATGATGGTTAGAGCCATGAACTCTTCGTGAAAAGAATTTTGCCCCAGTATGTTTCATTCAGTGCCTTACGTGCACATCTGCAGTTCTGCTTCAAGGTTATTGGCAGCGTGTCTATGTGAAGTGACGTCTGTCATTTGACTGAGCCAATCACAATAACGTTACTGCAACAACACACGTCTGTGACTTGCAGGTAGAACGTCAGAGTTAAAACAGCCAATCGCTGACTATAAAGCAGAATTGCATATGCGAACGTAAGACACTGAAACAAACTGAGGCAAAATTCTTTTCGCGAAAAGTCCATGGCCCTGATGTTGGTATATCGCGAAAAATGTTTTGTGCCAACACACCTTTGAAAACACTGTGACATGTATGATTGGGTGGTATACGTCCGACACAATGTCGTTCTCTGCAGGTCAATGGCAGGCATCAAATATTACAATAGCGGGATTCTTATTGGCTCAGTTAAATAGGGTAACTGCTTCACGTACAAGCGAAGGCCAGTCATCTTTCCATATGCTGACTATACTCAACACTGAGTTGTTTGTGGGACTGTTAGACTTGTATG
Source organism: Medauroidea extradentata (assembly GCA_003012365.1). Lineage (NCBI taxonomy): Eukaryota > Metazoa > Arthropoda > Insecta > Phasmatodea > Phasmatidae > Medauroidea > Medauroidea extradentata. The sequence continues at coordinate 23,961 of PNEQ01014962.1, forward strand.
AGCAGGTACACTCTTCTTCCAGTAGCGTACAAGAGGCAAGGAACGTATTGTTCAGTATACTCCTCGGTCTACACAACATATGTTTATTGGATATGACAGCTAGACACACCGAGTCCACATGCTCAGAGCGTTTAGTCGGATCTTATATTGATATTGCTTGTCTTGGAGTACGACCACGATACGCCACTGACTTTACCTACGCCCAGTAGTCTCAGGTATCAACTTCCCAGTAAAAAAAAAAAAAAAAAAAATTGGAAACGGCGTTAAAAAAGATACGTGTAACTAACAAAGGTGTGAGAACGTTGGTAAGCAAAAATCTAATCTCATTGCAGGGACGAGCAAATTTCGCGTGCTTTTCTGCCAGCAAACTTAGAGTGCGTGCAAGTTGTACGTTAACTGTAAAAAACTTACTTAGCATTAGTGGAAGTAATTTAACCCATATTCTGTATGAGACACTTTACTTCAGCTTGTAAAGAGAACAAATGTTGACTGTTGCGATACAAGTCTGGTAAGAACAGTATAGGCCTACATTTAACTGATTCCTAAAAAGGCAATGGAACGCTACCACCAATGTACGGAAAACAATTTTACCATTTTTAATTTTTCATGCAGAATCATTACAAGTTAATTCTAGAAAGTTAACTCATAATCCTCTTGCAATGATTCTGCGTGAAAAAATAATGAAAGATTACATTATTATTTATGTCAAGCAGTTTACCAAGAAAGTTTCCTATGATTTGCCGACGAGAAAATTTTGATAATATAATTTGAATAAATGTTATGGCTTGAGACACTGGAAAATCACGAAAATATTTAACATAGTCTCCAATAAACTGTAGTATTTCAATCGTGACACGCGTGAAGTTTTCTGGTAAATAAATCACACGCGTTCTGTGTTAAAACTGTACAGTTCTAATTGGGTCTGTTGAAGAGGGCCACAGTGATGCATATAAACTATAACCAATATAGGTGCAGAACCTTCAGTGTTATATATATAGCATGTTGGAGCCTAGCAAACAACCAGTGTCTGTAGGTATGGCTCAAAAACTGAAAATACAATAAAATTGCCTCTACCGCTATTTTCATCACCGTGTTTTTATTTTATATCTGTACCAGTTTTTTTCTTCTTATTTCAGACACAAAATGTGAATAAATTAGGATCTTATGAAATGTTTTATCTCCCATAGTTTTCGCATAATGGCTCGTTAAAGTCAAAATTTATATGTTTCCGTTTTAAGTACTACACTAAATCCAACTGACATAACAAATTGAAAAAATTCATAGTGGGTAAAGATGTCGCAGGCTACAATGTCAAGTCCATAAAAACAAAGAATATTTTTTTTTTGTATTTAAAAAATCCTGAAATTTAAAATAAACATTTAAAAATTCATTAATTTTTTTAAATACAAAAATATTTTATTTTGTGGTTTAACAAAGTTGTTGAGAGTTGGTTTTAGTGTCGTCCTCAAAACGGAAACATGCAAATTTTGGCTTTAACGAGCCATTACGCAAAACCTATGGCAGATAAAATAATTTTATAAGAAAAAAAATTTAGTCAAATTTTGTGTCTAAAACAAGAAAAAAAACTAGTACAAATATAATAATTAAAACATGGTGATGAAAATTGCGGTAGACCGAGCCATTAAGACGTTGTTCAAGGGCCGTAAATCTTCTCAGCTCATCTCGCGTAACTGACGCCACATGGAAGAGGTCCGTGGCCAGTATAATCACAGACTGTATTCTAGAGGATAGGGAAGACTACTCTGGCAATAAATAATAACGCGAAATTCGCTTTATTTTTTTGACAATAGACTAGACAGCAAAGCTATTATATGTTCGTTTGATGTATCACATTGGCTGACAAAGTCGTGGCCTGCCGGAGAGATAGTTTCTAGCCAATAGTTACAAGTCAAACGGTAGAGTGACAAATATCCTGTAACTAGGGCCCGGTAGTTTTCGCGAAAAGAATTTTGCCCCACTTTGTTTCAGTGTCTTACGTGCGCACCTGCACCTCAACTTCATGCCTATTGACAGAGTGTTTTTGTGCAGAGTAATTATTCATTTGACTGTGCCAATCAGTACACGGATAGCTGTGACACACAACGTCAGTGATTTGCGGGTTTAACCTCCAGACGTTGTATGTTACGGCATCCAATCACTGACCACATAGCAGCGATGCAGGTGCGCACGTAAGGCACCGAAACAAAGTGCTGCAAAAATCTTTTCGCGAAAACTACCGGGCTCTACCTGTAACTGCCATCACGTAAAGGCCGGTTCCCAATGAACTCACAGATTGTACTCGGGTGTATGAAGGTCATTGAATTCTAGCTTGCCACTAGACAAAACCGTGAAATCTGTATGTGTTTGGTAAATCCACGTCAGGGCCGGAAAACTATGTTATACTCTGTTTTAGGTAACTCCAGAAACTGTAACTTCAATTACGCTTATATTCTATTTTAAACAGCGCACACCTATTAGGAACAATTTTTTTGCGGCCCAAATTTTTTAATAAGCTTTTCGTTACTCCAGCGTCTGAAAAAATACCAACTATATTAAAATAAATAAATTAAATTAAAAAACCGAAGTTTTTGTTTGAATTAACCCCATACTATCCAAAAATAAAATTACAGAACCAAGAACCCGAAAATAAAAACTGCACCAATTTCGACCTCAGCGCATAAGGGAGACATTATTCTTGAAACTTGCACCAGTGTCATCCAAGTAGCTTCGATTTTTTAGTGTCTTCAGTGGGTAAAAATCACCAGCCTGCCTGCGTTGGTTAAATCACAGAATAAATCACTAACATAAGCGACACCAAGTGGCTGTTATGGAACTCGTATTTTCTTAGGAATTCATAATTAGTAGACACCTGAAAAATTCCCGTATTCCTTCAGACAGAAGCTAAAATTCCAGCAACTGTATGTTCGTACTACGGTACTTTCACAATTGGCTGTTGAGTTATTTGACACCACCTTGAAGTCGATGAGCCGATAATAACCACGTAACTAATTGCGGGCCCATTTTACTGTGTCAGAGAGCAGCCAACGAACAACTGTTGTCTGCTAGCCTACATGTCAGTGAGCCCGCGTTTTTTTCCGGTCTTTAATGATAAGTGGATGTGGATAATTAGAGATGATGGTTTACTGCGGGAAAACTTGACTGCTCGCTGGGTTTCAACGCACGTTCAGCATATGAAAAGATGACTGACTTTCGCTTGTACGTGAAGCAGTTACCCAATTTAACTGAGCCAATAAGAATCCCGCTATTGCAATATTTGATGCCTGCTATTGACCTGCAGAGAACTACATTGTGTCGGACGTATATCACCCAATCATACATGCCACAGTGTTTTCAAAGGTATGTTGGCACAAAACATTTTTCGCGATATACCATCATAGGGCCATGAACTTTTCGCGAAAAGAATTTTGCCTCAGTTTGTGAGTATAGTCACTGCATAGTACCGCATGCCTTGGAACACGATCACGATACGCCACTGATTCGTCATTGTTATGAATGTGAAGGGACAAAACAACACTTAGACCAGAACCTGGAGAGGTAGCATTAATTTTCCACTCCTTGGCCGGGATTCAAACACTGGACCTTTTGCCCTCTGGCAAGAAGCTCTAACCACTGAGCCAAGCGTTCGGACTAGTTACATAACCTATTTGTTTTGCAAAACGATTGTATTACATTTTCTACTGCAAGCATTGCTGTGCGTCGTGTAGATAAGCACACGATTTATTGGTGTGCCTAAAATTTTTACTATCAATATTGCGCTATTAAGAGAAGTGTGCACCAGTTTCATATTTCTGCGTCTGAAGCTTGGGAACAGCGGAGCGATAAGAGCCAGAGTACCACGCTCGACGGGAAGCATATCGCCTCTATTCGCATGCAGTGGATTATCTCTATTCACGGCGTAGTTTTTTTCCTATGGGACTTAATACACGGTGACCCTAAAATTTTATTTTTGGATAGTTTGATGTTAAGGTCAACACATGACTCGTTTTACACTCATTCAGATGGTATTTTCGGAGCTACAGCCGTCTAAAAAACAGTTTTTAGTCATTTTGAGAGGCCCGAAAATCATGTTTTTAACAAGCGTTTTGAATTTGTAAAAATTTTGAAACGTAGTTTCAAGTGTCGGTTCTTCTCGTAGATAAACGCAATATGAATAAGTTAAAGAGTGCATGGTAGATAAATAAACGCTGAAAACATCTATCGAATTTTACGCTTTTTTCGAAGCCAATATGGATAAAATACTCAATGACAATTCTAGATAATGGTATTTGCCAACTTTATGAGTAAATATTTATCCAGAATTACTTATTCTTTACGCGTGATCTCTTGCGCCGCAGTTAAATGCACGAGGTTCCGGCGTCAGAGATTGTGCCTCTGAAGTTCGTAACACTGGAAAATATTTTGTTTAAAACGTTGGCTAAGTTATTGTCTAGGATTGCTATTGTTTAATTTTCGGAAATTGGTTTCAAGAAACCTACAGTTATAGATTAATGCTTTTAGCGTTGAATTATGTGAACGCGCGACACACTGCAACACCGTCCGTGCGCCAGGCGAGGACTCCTCTCTTAACGTTGTTGGTGACATTTGTTTCTGTGTGAACGGGCCTTAGCGTAGTCGGGAAAAAAACCTCTAGCAGGGTCGTAGTTTAACACTTTTATTTCTGTTTGCCAGTTGAGGGTATGTTGCTTTTTAGCAGAAGGACAGCCCGCATGCGTGCGAAGAGATGTCCGTTTTATAGCTGCGAAACGTATCTAGTGTGAAGAGCAGAGGAAGTGAAGAGAACACTGCAAATAATGTTTTGTGAAAATTCCAAGAAAGTATTTTTTTTTGTTCTGTCACAAACCTTTCTTGAAGTTTATTTGTAAAGTTACAAGGATTTTCTTTGTAAGTAAACTTAGGAAAACTTTATTGCCAACCAAATTCACAGGTTTGTCGGAAGTGGTAGGTTAAATACTGTAGATGCAAGTGTCAGCATCTGGTACGAATTTTGATAAAATAAATTGGGTATACACGTAAAAGACGAGCTATAAAATAAAAGAATAAATAAACTAAGTGAACTGTATTTTGTATACATCAAAAGAGGGAAGAGATTGCAGTATGTAAGTTACCGGTAAGTCGGTTCAAGGATAAAGTGCGCGGTTAATAAGCGTAACGCTGCAGGTTTCTTTCCAAAGTTATTTACGTGAAAGTATTTGTTTAAAAGTAACTGTACAAATAAGATTATTTTCATTATCAGAGCAAAATAAATATTACTTTTAATTTCATTTCTGCCCTCCTCCGCCGAATGCAAGGAGAAATACAATTCTATACCGTGTAATGTCACGTAGCCTACATACCTGAAATTATTTTTTGGATAGTCTGAAGTAGAGGCCAACGCATGCTTCTAGTTTTGCACTTTCCGAATACATGTTGTAGTTTCAGAGTCACAGCTGTCTAAAAACGCCGTTTCAGCAATTTTCCTGCCATAAAATAACTCGAATCTTGCATGTCTCCAGCTAATACTAGTAATAGTTATGCAATTATCTGTAGGGAAAAATAAACGTATTAAATGCCGATGGTAGCTAGTTAAATCTCCGTGTATGTAACTTGAGGTGGGTAAAATTAATTATCGGTTAACTTTCAAGAATACCGTTGCAATGATTTTGCATGAAAAATTAATGGAAGATTCCATCAAGAAACTTACCAAGAATGTATCCTATGATTTGTCGAAGAGATAATTTTGATAATACAATTTTAGAAAATGTTATGGCTCAAAAACTTAAAATTTAATTAAATTGCCTAATACTCCCCCTTAACGCACGCACACCGGATACATGTTGACGATAAATAGTATTGTAGGTGACTGCGCAAACACTTCCCAGATTGCTGGCTGCAAACAGCGAGATGAGCGTCTTTAGCTAAATTAAGTGGAATGTAGTTCCTGATGCTGACTCAGGCTGGACACTTGCATATTCTCCATGTACGGACGTCAGACAAATACTGCATTCATAGGCACGTATTCCTAGCCATATTAAGGCGCCCGTCTGGTGGCCATGTGTTTGTGTGAGTGGGGCACGGCGCCAAGGACGTTGTTGGCTGTAACGTTCAAAAGTACTTTCTAGTTTCCAAGAAGTTTTGTGTAACTCAGTCTAGTTCATTAAAATTTAATTAGGCTGCGTGTTTCAAGAACCAACGTAAGTTCATTATATCGACACGTGGAAACAGAAGCCTTCTAAGGTAGCTCTACCTATTAAATTTTTTATCCAAGCACAAAGATTTTCACTATATAGGCATAATTTATTTTAGTAAATTATTATAATTTCTTCCAGCGGTATGTTAAATGTTTTAGTTCTAAAAATCCTTAAATGGCACTAAATTGGAACTTAAAAAATTTAATTTCCTTTTCCCCCCTTCATTTTTGGTTTCGGGTGTATGAATGTACTTTCTAAGACTTGCACCCCTTTAACATAAACCTGCGCACGCCTATGCTGCCGCCCTTGTGATATGTCGCCCGGAGCACATGGCCTTTCTTCCACCCCCCCCCCCTTTCTCCAAAACCCAACCCAGCACAACTTTCATACATCCAGAACTAACAGTATAGTCTGTCTCACATAATAATCCCAGTTTTCGGCAACTTTGAGGACTGTCATGTGTACACATTTCTACTGGAAAATACTTTTTATTTTTATGTAAAGTACTCCACAGTTTGAGAGCCATCTGAGTTTGTTTTTTTGGGCAAAACTAACTTATGAAAGAGGAAAACACTGCTTATTCCATGACAATAGCTGTAAAAATAAATGTGAGCACAACTGTCAAAAAACTAATTCTTACGTGTGACGGACTATAGTTGTCAGTGGCGCGACCTTATTACCACGTGATTTTATTTTAATACCCTAGCGCGTGGTGTCATTGAGAACAGTCAATGAGCATGCCAGTAGTTGTTGTTATTCCTTACGTTTGTCTGTTTGGCGTTGTAATTATTTTTGTCTGTTATTAGGTTTTTTCGCCACTTACTGGCGGAGTCTCTTTTGTGGAGCAATCTGAGTTAGTTATGTTTCTTAGTTGGTTCGTTTGGGCCGATTTAATTTCCTGCTTGGTTGTTTGTATCACTGACTGAATTCCTTGCAAATTGCGTATATTTTCCAATGTTTACTGGTTGCAACATTTTGTTTCTTTACTTGTCTGTTTGTCTGTGTGTATTGTCTGGTTTTTTGTGTTACACCTTTTGCAGCAATGGCATACATCCAAAATATTTCTTTGGTTTGTAACGTCCCTTTCTTGCAAGAATCGTAATAAAAGTAATACGATGCCAGTAGTAGTCGACGAATGCCAACTGTACACCATGCATGCCGTCTGCCTTGTTGATATCTGTCTTAAAAAAAAAAAAAGGAATGTTTGTTTGTTTGTCTTCTATTTATTAATTCCTACACCAGTCATCCGATTGCGAGGAAATTTGGTGAATTGTGCTTGCGCGCGTAGATTTCCGACAAAAAAAGCTAATATGTTAGGCGTAAAAAACCGGTGGGTGGAGGAAGGACAAAATCGACTAGAGGTTCAATTTAGCTTCAAGTGTGTGGATTAAATTGAGGGGTTGATAGCAAAAACGTTACAAGTCAAAAATTCAAGAAATTGAGATATATGCACAGAACCAATGGTGTGGGATAGTTGCATCAGTGGGTGAAATATTACAGGCAAGAAAGAAACATGTCAGAAGAGAGAAAGGGCCAAAGAATTAGGCATTCTGCAAAAACGTAACATGTCAATCACTTTTCCAGCAG